>VWZN01018906.1:482218-543168 GCA_013396955.1 Regulus satrapa | reverse complement strand
CCCCAAAAAAAGAGGCAAAGAACCCCAAACAAACAAAAAAACCCAAACTTAAAAAACCCCAAAACCCAAAAAAAACCCTACACTTTTAAAATCAGAAGAGCTGGATAGTATCATTCAAAAATCTAGATGAAACTGAAAAATAGTCTATCTTGTTGAAATATAAATCTCTGGCAGCTATAGAATCTTTTCAAGCCTGGAAGGGTACTAACCAAAAACAAAATGTCACCTCAGATAACATTGCCAGATAAATTTTGTTAGCCTGACACTTCTCCTGATAAATATAATACACTGAGGAAATAAAGAATTAGAAGATTGGTATATAATGAGAGTTTGTTGATGCAATTCTGTGGAAAAAAAATCTACTTTGTCAAATAAACCTGGTTTTACTCTCTGATGAAATACACAATTTGCTTGATTAAGTTACCTGCATAGTCACCTGACAAATTTAGATTAGATACCTGAGTTGTTACAGCATGGTATTCTGATTTAAAAAATCACCAGTACTCAGCATCACTAAGGCACATAATAACTGGATTACGATGGCAGATAACAGCTCCCAAACAGTAGCTGCAACTGGGAAATCACCTTGAAAACACAGCATTTCCAGCAGGGATCCATAGGGACTAGCAGCTGGGCTCAGTGTTTAACACTGAGCTTTATCTTTTTTCTCAGTCAGGGACCCCAAACTAAATATAATAAAATTAATTGCTTTTTATAATTTTTGACAGACAAAAATAGGCATAATAAGTAAGAAGCACCTTAAAAATCATGTTCTATAGATTTCTAATGATTCTGGATCCTTGAGTGACATCTAAGTAAATCAAACATTTCCCTAAAGCAGGAATGTGCTAGACACCTCAGACCAAAAAACATTCCAGGGATACTTCAAACAATTTAATGCTATGAACAACAGAGTTCCAGGGACAGGGATGCTGTAGAGTCCAAGAAAGAAAAAGCACAAAGAAAAATGTATAAAACATGACGTAAGGGATAAAATTGAGCAAACCACAGTTGTTTAGTCTGGAGGGGAAAAAAAATTACTTAGTCATAAACATTTGTATATAGAAAGGACTACTGCATGGGAAAAAGATATGCTGCTAGGACAGGAAGAAATGCAATGATAAGATAGAAAGATTAAGGTTATACTTTAGGAAAAACCTTTTGGCTTCAAGAACAGTAAAATACTGGAAAATGCTCCCCAGAGAAGTTGCAAAGTCTCTTGGAGGTTGAAGTTTTAGGCAAACCTATGCCAAGAGTTGGTCTGGCCCTGGAAAAGGGAGTCTGTCTCAATAGGCCACTGACCCCTTTGAATTACTTTCTAATATTTTTATCCCACAATGCATGCACATGAAAAATGAATACAATTCCCCATTTCTGGGAGAAAAAATATCCTTCTCCCTCTAATCCTGCCAAAACTTAATGCATTTATGACATATCTTTAAACTGGCACAGATAAGAATGTTTGCAGTCAAGGAACCCAAAAGCCTTAATAGAAACTTGTGAGTTCTGTTTAAGTATCCTTTTGTCCTGATGAAATGTAAAGACATAAGCAGTTTTCTGAGTAATTAGATCTCTAGATGCTCCAAATTTTGTTACGCAGAGAAATGTCTAGCTCCAAATAAGTCTATTGTGAGGGTTTTGATAAAGATCACACTCTGTAGCAAACACATTCTTCTCATTTTGCCAGATGTCAAAAATAATTTGGTCTTACATTGATATTTTCTTGCCAACACAAACTTTTTGGATATAAAAAGGATGGGATGCAGCAAGTTCTATATTTTGTACACAAGGTATTTTTTTCTAGTAAAATGTAGATTTAGAATAATAAGACTTAGAAATTATTTATTACATCTCTTAAAAGAACTGCTATAACCTCAATATAATTTGCATACTCTGCAAAGTCAGATTCCACTTACACAATTTGTCTCCCTTCTCTCAATACATAAAATATCCCTGCATGTTTCCTTTCCACAGTTTGTCTTTAAAAGAAAAGTGAAGAGCAAGGCCAAGGGTTTGATGATTCTGTCATAGAGTGCATAAACAATAGCAGCATCCCCTCAGCCAGCATGTTTGCAACAACCTAAGAAGAGCAGGAATTGCTCTTCTTCCCTCACAATAACCAACCTCAATTAAAAAAAAAAAATGTATTTCCACTGTGATTTGACACTAATGAGAGAAATCTCTCTGAGAGATTGATTATCATCACTGAAGAATAACTCTAAAAGTATTTGATGATGCTAACTCTGAAACTGATAACTAGGTCAAGAGTCCAGATGCTGAGAGAAGGTAGCTTTATATTGAAATGAAATTTCTCGTCTTTTCTTTAAATAGAAAATGGACTTTTAACACCCACATACACTTGCTTATACATACAATTCTAACTTTTAGGGCTTTTCAAGTTTCTTCAGCTTAAATAACAGACATCATGAACGACCTTTATATGGTGATTACATTTAAACTTAAAGTTGAGATGGAAACTAAAAAGGAACTGAAGGATATTATCAATTGTGCTAGCTCAGAGTGAAAGTTATCTGTTTGCTTGACACACAGGTTTAACTCATGCATTAGCAGTGCACAGAAATTACAATCTAGTGACATACTTAATGGTTTACCTTTTTTTTTTTTTAATGAGAAGTGACATTACACTTGGCAATTAAGTTTACAAACTGTTTTCTATTTCTATTTGAGATCTATCAACTCTTGCTCATGTGATGAGAAACAGCAAACATTAATTTGCTATTTAACATTACCACGTTTTTCATGGCTATATGGACTTCAGTTCCATTTCCTTTCCGTTGGCTTTCCTCTCCATGTTAAAAAGTCTTAGTCTTGGAGTAAGTTTCAGGGTTTTTAATCCATATGCTCTACTCTTCCCTATACATCAGACAAAAAACAGGGCTGGGCAGGACTGCACGCACAACCTGAGGAGTGTGCATGGCACTCCAGTGCTTTGGACATCAGCAGCATCTGCTGTTTTGGCTCCAAACCACTTTTAACATCCCAGTTTTAATATTATTTGCTACAAGTTCTCAGATAGCCCTTCCCAATAGGAAACACGATGGCAACCCAGCACTGACCCCTCTTCCCAGACATTTATGAGCATAATGAAGTCCTAGCTCAGAACCCTCTGAGACTTCATTATGAATCTGATCTTACTCCTGCCATCTGTTTCTCAGTTTTTCATTCATTACAGGCCAAGCAGACATTTTCTTTCCATGATGGTCCCTTACTTATCCAACCAATTGTTACTCTTCCAACCTTCTCAATCTTACTTAGATCATAGTTTCTTGGCTTGCATATAGCACTTCACAAAAATTAACCCTAAAAAGAAATCTGAATTTGGAGGGGGTAAGAAAACTTATGGGCAATTCATAATGCATATTTCATTTACAAGAAATAGCACAGTCATAAAATAAAACAACTAAGCATGCTAATTTCTGAGCTGTAATTTCCAAATACCTTCAGATTTTTAAAATGTACAATATGGAACCAAACTTCAGAAGTCAAATAATGAATTGCAGTTTTGTTTGTTTTTAATTCAAGCTCACCTCTATTTCTGGATCAAGAGCATTTTATTCACTTGTGCTAATACAGGCTTCTGCCAGGGAAAACATGTTCTTTTATTGCATTTAAGTCTGCAAAACTTTGACATATTTTTATTCTCCAGACTTATCTGAAGACCTCCTGGGAATCTTCTCACACATTACACCACATGTCTATGATTAAATTTGATTAAAGTGAAAGGAAAAAGGTCAAAACAAGACCACCAAAATGTGCAGAGGCTTGCAGGAAAGTATGAGATAGGAGTCAATTCTGCAAGTCTTACTTGTATGGTAAAAGACCTGACAGCCCTGTTTACACTCCACTTCTTTATCTCATCAGTCTGTGTTCCAGTTCAGTCTATAAATGGTTTGTGAAAAGACTAAACTGTATATTGTCCAAAATCTAGCACAGTAAAGTTAATACTGCTTGACCTACATACAGCTCAGTTCAGCTGAAAACTCTTTATAAAGAGCTAATTCCTTAGGGCTCTCTGTTTCCTCTTGACATCTGCAGAAGCTATAACCATGTACCCTAACATCCTCCCACACATGCTGACAGAAAGGAGGCAATTGATCCATATGTCATCATCCAGCATCTAAGTAACAGGTATTGCAATTTAAAACACCTCAGTTCAAGTTAATCTGTGCTCAGAAGTTAGAGTTTGGCTACCAAAATAGTTATTTTCAACTTTTCTTTGAACAGCATAATTCACAATGCTAAAATTATAAATGTGGCCAACAAGAGGACGAACACACACCTTTCTGTACCAGATTTTTTTTTTTTTTTTGCCAGAATTTCCCTGTTGTCACTGCTACCAAAGTATTCCAACAGCCCAAAAAATTTCTCCTGAGGGTTAAAGAATTTGGGTTGAGTGAGAAGGAGACTTCAAATCTTTCTTTCTGAAGGAGAAACCCTAGAAACGGATGCTAAAAGGCTATCGTGACTTCACTTCATATGAAACCAGACTGGATCCTGACTTAAGCAGGAGTTAATGAGTTGAACAGTCTGACATGTTCATTTGATAGGGAGTGATGAAAGGCCAGCTGTCAGATTTAATTTGTTTGAAGATAAGCTGATTTATTGCTTACAAGTAATATGCTTGGCACAGGGCACACTTCTCAGTAATGTTGCATTTCAAACAGTATCACAGAAACATTCAATTCTGGTAGAGTACATTGACTGTTCAGGAAAATAAATGAAATTTTCAAAATGACATTTCAAGTTATCATTTGATTGTATTTTCCCATGAGGAAAAAAAAAAAAAAAAAAGAAAGAAAAAAAAAGAGACAGAGAGAAGGAAAATTTTTTTCTATTAATTTAATAGACAAAGCAAGGCCTGCCAAAGGACTTGGAGTGTTTCATTGCTTTTCAACTAATACTGAACAAGGAGCTTCAAAAGGGGAAAAAAAATTAAACAAATTGTCCTTACAGGAGAATCAAAAGCAGCAGTAATCAACAGCTGAAGGATGACAAGGTACAGAGCAGCTGAGTGACAAGATAAGAGGCAGAAGACTGATAGGGGATACCAGGGTAAATCCAGACAATCAGAAAGGATGGATATAGTTGCAATGAAACTGGACAACACACAGATGTCAAATGTATTGCTCTCTTTCTGAGGAAAAATAGTAACCAAGGTAGAGGTTAAACAGAGGAAGTTTACAAGCTGTTTAATAGAAAAGAGAGAGGAGGCAGGGGCAGGGTAGTCTAATGGAAAAGGCAGGAACAGTGAAGTGGAGGTGAGCAGTTATCAGTTCCTTCCTGCTCCAGGGCCAGGTGGTTTTCACACGGAGACACCCCCATGAGGAAAACTGCCAAAGGCAGGAGTTTAGACACAGGAGTTTAGATCGGGACAAACCCGATCCTCATATCAACAGAAGGCTTTGGCGCTGATATCTAAATGACCACTTCAGAAAGACCAGAAGAAGAAAAAGTAAGTAAAATCAGACTTCCTGGCTATTGATGCATCTGCAGCTACTGGTCTATTTTCTGCCCTTCTCCATGCTTAAAGACAGGAAACAAGACTTGTTCAGTCTTGGAATTCCTATCCCCATCTTCATGCCTACTCCACTTTTGATCTTGCTTCTCAATGGCCACTTAAATTACTCCTGCCAAACTCTCTCATCTCTCTTTCTTGTCCTCACCAGTTTTCTACATATCACCACTTACAGCTCTTATGCCAACTTATACCACACCAGTGCCTGCAGTGCCCAACTACCTCCATATTTGAAGTACTTGAGGACTTCTCTCCTGGATAACTCGCTGCCCTACCCAGAAAGGTTTCAGACACTTGATGGCATTAATAAATATGTCTTACAGCACAGGGCGGTAATTTGTTTTCAGTTTTGAGGCACAGTAATGCAGTGGCAGCTATCTCAGTGCGGCAGAGTCCTGTACTGGCCATGCCTTGCTGAAAAGCCTGTCCTGCATATGCATCTTTGCCCTTCAGGGTGAACTGTGTCTCTCATGGGAGAGACACCCTCGCTATACAGTCCCTTTGTAGAGATGCTTGGGAAGCTCTGATGAGCCTTAAAGCAGCTACTGTTTTGAAAGCTGCACATTGCATAAAGAAATAGAGGTTTTTATCAACTCCTTTTGCTCTTATTACAAGAGCTGATGCATAAGTGGAAAATTAGAAGTTGGTACTGATCCTGAAGTTCTGCCAAGCATATTCTGAAGAATTCTTAATTATCTCTGTGACAGAGACTGCACATCCAGGAGGACCATTCATTCCCATCTGAAGTAATGACAGCCTACTGGAAAGTCTTCAATCACTTCTAAGATACAACAGTTTTGTGGGAAAACAGAAAGAAAAAAAACAAAAAACGTCCAAAAGGACAATATTTTAATGCAGGCAAATGTTTCTTCTGTATCTCCTAAAACGATGGGGTTTTTCCTGCATTTTTTCCTTACTTAAATAGCATCAAATGACTACACTTTCCTATCAATGCTGATGCTGGGGAAACACCCCAAACCCTTGATACAAGCTTTTCCTGCCTTAAGCAATAGCATTTTTCCTTCATCCTATGCTAGGATTCCTATATTAACCAAGTAATACTCCATATGATACTGTTGGATTTGTCTCTATTTTCTGCCATTTTCTCTCTCCCTTGTTTAGGATCTATGTCCTCTATACTATACCCCAAATTATTTCCTTACATAACTCAGTCTTTAAGAGCACTTGACATCCCCAAGGCAAAAAAAACAGATGTGCATTCAGAGATACAGGCATTCCTAAACAGAGAGAAAGAATCTACAGATTCTCCTGGGTTTTTTCACTCTTATGCTCATTTCAAGTCCTCTAATTTAAAAACTTTTATGTCTGTAACAGACCTATTGCATTTTGCAAGCTGATATATTTTGAGTATGTCAGCAAAACAGCTTTGTCTTTTGAATCTTGTTAATGGCAATATTTTTTCTGCATTCTTTTACCACAGACCTAATTCTATTGAAATTGCTGCCTTTACATGAATTAATCCAATGAACTAACAGGCCATCTTCTCTTATTTAACTTTTAAATGGCCACTTACTATTTTTTTGTTTATCATTATTTGAAATTGCCAGTTTATTCCAATGATGTTTTTCAAAATGCAGCATATTACCAATAAAAAACCAAACCAAAACAAAAAAGCAGACTACATTCATTTATGTCCAAATTTTTAAAGTTCTGTAATTAAGAAAAAAATTCAAATAGAGTCAGTAATTTTTTTTTTTTAAAAACTGAAAGTAAAGACCATTTTCCTACCAGTGACATTACTCTTTGAGCCACCATAAGCAATGTGACACCCTGCAAGATGCCACAGAATACACAGTATGCCAAAATCAGCCCAACCCTTCTGAAGTGCACAGATGGAGCAAGTAGCCACCACACTTTGCACAGGCAACATAGAGTGAAATATCTCTTTGCTTATTGGAAGGTAGTTTATTCTTCTCCAAATGCACACTAATATATTTAACACTTGTGTTCTGGCTAACTGACCTAGGCAGGTATGAAATGGAATATTTATTAGTAGAGGTGTGGCTCACACACATTTTGCAGCCCATGAGAACTTAGAGAACAGTGAATGAATTCTGTTCGGCAATGCTGAACCCCGATCCTAAATTTCTGGATGGTTACCAAAAGTCCCTCTGCTGAAATGTAGTGTATGATCCCAAGGAAATATACATGAAAAAGTAGATTTATTTTGGTTTAAAAAAATTTCAGTAATAAATTTACATTTTTCATCATTCCATTGACTTCTACAAATTAGTAAAATCTTTGTCCTAGAACTGAGTGGAAAAATCCTTTTGCCATTAGAGTATTGACCTTGTATTTCAAAAGCATTCAGCTGCTCTCACTTGGAATGCAAGACAATTGGTATATCAGCATGATCCTGGATAATAAAAAAAGCAGTAGCTGAAATTAAGCCAAGCTCCATGTGGTAGGTTGACCCTGGCTGGATGTCAAGGTGCCCACCAAACTGCTCCATCACTTCCCTCTTCAGCTGGGTAGTAGAGAGAAAATATAAAGGAGATAAGGGTAGGGAGAGATCAATTATTGTCACAGGCAAAACAGGCTTGACTTGGAGAAATTTGTTACATTTTTAACCAAGTAAATCAGAGTAGGATAATGAGAAAAAAAAAATCATAAATACCACTCCCTTCTTCCCAGGATCAGTTTAACTCCCTTTCTCTTCCTCCTTCTTCCCTAGTAGCACAGAGGGATGGGGAAGGGGTTTTCTAGTCAGTTCATCAAATATTGTCTCTGCCACACCTTCCTCCTTCGGGGAAGGATTCCTTACACTCTTACCCTGCTCTAGTGTAGGGTCCCTCCCACAGGAGACACTCCTCCAAGAACTTCTCCAATGTGTGACCCTCTCTCAGGCTGCAGCTCTTCACAAACTACTCCAGTGTGGGTCCCTTCCATGGGGTGTGATCCTTCAGGCTCACACTGCTCCAGTGCCCACACTGCCCCGACGGGGTCAGAGGTCCTGCCAGGAGCCTGCTCCAGTGCAAGCTTTCCCCAGACCTCCTTCAGGTATCCATCTGCTCCGGCATGGGGTCTTCTACTGGAGTAGTAGAATCATTGCTCTCCTCCGTGGACCTACATGGGCTGCAGGGGAATCTCTGCTCTGGCTCCTGGAGCACCTCCTGGAGTACCTCCTTCCCCTCCTTCCTCTTACCTTGATGTTTCTCTCACATGTTCTCCCTCCTCTCTCTGGATGAAGTTCTTATGGACCCTTTTCCCCATCTCTCCAGCTCCATTTTCTTAACTCTGCTATGCAGAGGCACTACTGTGCTGATGGCTTGGCCAGGGGCAGGTCCATCTTGGATCCCACTGGCACTGGCTTTCTAAGACATGGAGGAAGCTTCTGGCAGGACTTTACAAAATCCACTCCTCTAGCCCCCTGCTACCAAATAAACAGAAAACAAGTACACCCCAAAATCCTATCACTAACCCACTGCTGTACATCAAGTAATTGTGCATTTGCGACAGCATGCACAGCAAAGCATTTAAATTGGCTTGGTACATATTACAAGACCTTTCCCCAATAAAGCAGGCAAGCAATTATTCTAGTTGCTTTCCCACTTCTTAGATGTTAAGCCATAATTAATTAACTACTTTACAGATAAAAAGTGGAGATCACAAATTGTTCTACCTGTAGGCAGAAACTGAGGCTGAAGAGATCAGTGCAAAGTTGGCAGGGAAAATTAATCAGATGAAGAACAGTGTTTTTATAACTGAAACACGTTATCCTGCAGCAGCATTTAATTTAGTTGCAGAGGAAGGGAAGATGTAGGAAGGAGAAATAATATTTCATTTGTATTCTCTTTAGTAAGCAAAACAAGGCCAGGTAACTCAGGCAAACCCAGTAAAATCAGATGAAGTAATCAACACTTAAATAAATACTTAGATTTATATATTCCATGTATTTGACTGTGACAGGTGAGCTTATCCAAGCTTCAGACAAGAGAAAAGCCTATGGATACTGATGTTGATGACAGCACTAGTGACCTGAGACTATGCTAGGTGTCAGCTGTCATGATGATACCCCAGTGTCTGTTTTACTCTGGATTTTTACAAACTAGTGAAAGTTGAAGAGAATTTTTTAATTTCAGAGATTATGGCAGTTGACAGCAACTATCAGTTAACTGCTTCTAACCATGATTTTATCTGGTTTCAGAAAGAGCAAAAACTAAAATTTTCCAAAGTTTAGGTAGGTAGACCTCATTAAAATGATGGAAAACAGCAGCTTTAATAGGCAGCCTGAACAAAGTCCTGTAAAACTGATACTTTGAACAATGGCCATGACATTTTCACAGCCTTAAATATAAATTGCAGATGTTGTATTTTAGCAGAAATAGTGCAATCAACTTTCTGCAATTCAAACAGAGTCCCTTATGATACCCAACTCATTGCAAAGCTACATGCCAGAAAAAAACCTATTTAACTAACTGGAAATAAAAGCAGGAGCATTAGACAAGAATTGCAATTCATGGTACGTTTTAATTTTATTATAACTTTGGTTTAGCTGATGGCTTTTGCTGTGGAAGGTTTTCCATGGACAACACTGCAGTTCCTGATCCAGCCATGAACTAATATGTTCTGTCTCACTCTGGACAGCCCTGGAGAAAGTACTCAGGGTTGTGCAGTTCAGTGAAGAGTTGAGCACTAGAAAAAACAGTCCTAAATAATCTACTTCCATTATGCTTTACAGAAAATGGCATCTGGTCAGAGAACAGCATTCCTAAATATGATATAGGAACAATTTATATCCACTTCACATTATCAATTCATGGCAAAAGAAATCCACATCTAGAAGAAAAGGAAAAAAATAAAACAAAAAAAAAAAACCACCAAAAAAACAAAAAAACAAAAAAAAAAAAAAAACAACAAAAAAAAAAAACAAAGCCAAACATTGCACTGCACTGAACCAGAAATATCCATGCAACCACTATTTTTATATTATGACTGTATTTTAAATTCTCATAGAAATATATAGGACAGTCCCCAGTCTGTAAAGATTACCTTTTATATCGACAATATTTTACCTAGGAAACAGAAAGACAGATGAACTTATTTACTAAGGAAGTATGTGCCATGGAATTTCCCATATTTTAGCCAGTTCAGTGCTTTACCTAAAGCACTGCTTTCTGAAAGCAGACACTTTTTGTAAGAAATGTTCTCCTGATCTTGCACAGTACAAGGAAAACTGGAAACAAAACAAGATCAGGACTCAGAGTGCTATTTTTCATTTAAGGCAGGAAGCTGCTTCCACCTAGCCATGGACTGGCTTCTCATCAGTGCTCCACAGAACGTGCACAAATACTGCTTGAAGCGGTAAACTGAAATAATCAATAGCTTAGTAAAAGTACTCTTTGTGCTTCTAGAATGAACATCAAGATGCATCAAAGAACAGGTGAAACCACCTAAGCCTTCACCTATCTAGATCAGAATTAACTCAAGCCCTTCCCCAGACTGAGGAACGTTAACAATAATAATAAGCCTTGTCTCATAAAGAAGGCAGACCATGCAAACATGCTTCTGGGACACATAATTTTGAATGCCTTAGAAAATTGTTAGAAATAATTTTTATTTGGCTAACAGCACCAAGAAGGTTTGGCTCATCCCTTCCTGTAAATTCTAGATTCACAAATCCTGCAAAAGCACTAGGACCTAGAAAAAAAATTTAGAGGATGACATTTCTGTTGCAAACAAAACCCTGTAAAATAGGGGGAAGATAAAGAAAATAAAAGCAGTTTGGAGTCAAGAATGGTAAATTATTATTTTAATCAATGTAGAGGCCAATAATTTTCTTTTGCAAGGCTTTCTTTTTCACTGCCTGTTACAATTTTTACTGCAGCTTCAAAGGGGATGGTAATGAAACACCGCTGTAGTGAAAAATAATCTAGTTTCTTAACAGAACTATTGGTATAGAATCTTCTCCTAGTGACCCTAATTCATATAATCTAAGAATCTTTACAATCTTGAAACCAATCATACCCCAAGCTTAGCTTAAATTTAATCTTGGCCTGGTCTGAACTTCTGACTTCAAAATCCAAACTAAACTGTTTTAGACTTCATTAGTCCAATGTCCAATTCCTTAAGAACTTGCCACCTCAGAGACAAATCCTCTGCACAGAGAAAGATCACAGAGGTGAAGGTCTTTGGCTTGGATTACTGCACTATCTCAAAGAGAAATCCACATTAAAGACCTTCTTCCAAGTCCCCTATTCCCCTCTTACCTGCTCACTTCCACTTAAATCTTGTCAGCAACACTGCACAGAATCCTTCCTGTTCTGCCTCTCTTCTTTCTTTGATCTTTCATTATACACATTTTATCCTGCAAATGTTACTCAAATAACTCCTTCAGACAATGGTTTCCAGCAATCTGGGAAAGTTTTCTTTCAGAAAGAAATTCTGAAAGAATTTCCTTTCAGAATTAAGGAAGATTCTTTTCAGAATTAACCATCCTGAACTCCATATCCTATTTGCATTTCTCTCTAATTAATGATGCAGCACTGAAATTAGATTTAAATAAAGTATCATTGTATATGGCCTATGTTTCTTTAAATGCTACAAAACTTTCCGTATATAACTTTCTAAAGCATTTGATATATTTTTTGTCTTCCAAAAAATACTAATTGCCAATACAACCTTCCCTCCTCCACACCTTTGCCTCCTACAATAAACCTGAACAGCTGAAACATTCATTTTAATTGGAACTTCCATTAGTAATTACTCTCTAACAGCACCTTTCAAAATCAATTAAAAATGCTTCATTTCCCAGGAAGAAGTCTTAAAAAATAAATCCAAAAACCTCTATGAGTCAGTTACAGCTTATAGATTCTTGAAGATGGTTTTATTTCTGTTGGACTCAAATTATATTTTTTGTAGGGTAGTCAACAGTGACCAATAGTACAAATATATAACACATGACAAGGTAAAAATCAAAAATTATATTAGCAGACCCTCAACATCTTTCATACATTTGAACAACTAATAGTCTACCAGGACTTTTCTACTTCCATTCTACACAGAGACTTTGGATGAATTTGGAGACATCAAAGCCCTAAAACACAATAGTGTCTTAAAACGGATACACAGGAGCAGCTTATGATCAACTACTTCAACTCAGTGAGTAACTTGGGGTGCAGCCATACTCATCACTTTTACAGCTGCAGTTGTAGCAGTTTTAAAGAATAAAAGACAATCTTAAATGCCAGAAATAATATCTAGGAAAAAAAAAATCCTAAACAATGACAAAAATGTGACAAGTTGTTGGAATTTTTTTAAACAGAAAATTTAAAAATCTATGAATTTCAATATAAAAGATACTGAAGTAATGACTACTGTGTAACTGAGGTAGCATTATTAACCCTGCATCCTCACCCTTGGGGTTAAACTATGCTTGGTGGCTCTTTTTAAGCCAGTCCACAAAATATAAGGTCTGTATGACTTTTCCAAAAATGCGACCCTCCTTAACATCTCCTCTAAGCACAACATACATAAATGACATGGGGTTTTTTTGCCAAGGAAAGACTCTGAATATCACCTTGAAAAGCAGGGAGAAAGTTGCAGCAGGACTAATCTACAGTCATGCTTACTGTAGCTTACAAGAATATTAAGAAGCACAAAGAATTAACACAGTCCTGCTTCAAATAACTTTTAATTATATTTTTTTTCTGTAGGAAAATACTGGCTTATTTCTACTCAGTCCAAAACACTATCACTTGTGTTGCTGAAAAACAGCTATACATTCAACTTGGGTGCTAATCCAAATCCCATATATCTCCAAAAGTACTGTCAAGGAAATTTTTTGTGTCTGGTCTAAACCCAAAACACCAGTCCCTTCACACCCTACAGGTCTTCAAAGAAAATTAGCAACTTGTTCTGGTTATGAGGGAGAACTGCCTCTTACTCTTTGAAAAGCTAAACTGTACAGATATCTAGACAGAGATATCTAGTGTCCCAAAACCACAGTCTGGTTTTCCAAAAGACAGCACTGAATCACAGCAACCTATTAATAAATCAAAGGGAGAAAGTACATGGCATATAAGTCTGGAGGAATACTCACTTTGAACCTTCACCCCATATGGCTTCCTTTGAAAAACTTCCCAACAATCATCTTTCCAAGACTCCAAAAATCTAAACCTTGAAATTTGACACAGTTTCTAAGGTTTAAGAGAGGACACGTCCAGAAAGAAATACCACTATTATGTGTATATGGAAAATAATTTCAGCAAAATCTTGAACTATCAAAGACCTTACCAACCTACCAACAGCTCATCTAAACAAGGCAAAGGTTACATGGGAATAGTCCAATATCTGATACATGTGGGTGGATTGTATTATCATACTGTGATATCAAAATGAAAATAACCATCTTTTGCTGGGGAAATAAAGAAAAAAAAAAAAAAACAAACTCAAAAATAGAATAATTCGCCAGAAAATTGCTTTGTAATCAAAAGTTACACTTTAGTTTCTCAGGGGATCTGTTGAACTGATTCTAACTAAAATTCATCTACTGGGTGGTTCAGATTATTTTTTTTTTTTAAGCTTACAAAACAAAAGTTTTGAGATGTAGCTTGAAAGATAAATAACCAATTCTTCACTACACTGGAAAAAAGTCACCATATGGTTCCCCTATCACACAGGCAAGAGTGGTTTAAAAAGTGTCAGAAGTCCTCAAAAGCAGCTTGCAACTACAATAAAATTGCTTGATCTACATTTCATGACAGACCATTCTTGGAGACTATTCTTAAATATTGACAATTTTCAGCTTCAGTGCTATAATTCTCTTCCTTCTCTGGTCTAGAGAAGAGCACAGGGAGCAGCTGTTGTAATGCTTGGTGATATTTGGGTTTCCCAGTAGATGCGGTAAAATGAGCAAGCAAAAATATGTAAACTAGAACAGGAAAAAAAGTTTTTGTTTCCAGAGAAGGCTTCAGCAAAGAGGAGAGGCTCCTGTCACTTGAATGACACCTTAAATAAGAGAAATAGGAAAAATAGCATAGTCCTGCCATTGAAACTGTTCAGTGGCAGAAGTTATTGAAGAAGCTGTTCTGGTATAGATGTTGTTATGCTGCACAAAATGACCAGACAGGGTAAGCAACAATGTTTACATTCCAAAACAGAATGGCAGCATCGTTTGAATTCAATTCACAAAATCCTAGTTGTTAATTTTGATTTAGATGAGTTAAAGCTCAAACCTAATATTACTTTAAATTTCTCTTGCAGCTCCCCTTCACCTGACAGTAAACTGTTGCTGACTGTTGCCCTGTAACCATAATTTATAACCAAATTTCAGGGCACAGCACAGCTGCAGGTGCACAGCTGTGCTGTGCTCACTGTGTCTCTCCCAGATCACAGGAGGGCTGGGCTAAGCCCTGAGCTTTAACAGCCAAAATAATACAAATAATGTCTTTTCAGTCAGCAAATATGGCAGGCACAACTCTGAGTACATCTGCTGTGGACTACTGCTGAAGCAGTGCCTTCAGCAAGAACACACTCCAGGAGGAGCACCAAGAGATTGCATTTCTCTGCCATCTCACCAAGTCAAATGATGAGTGTCCTACTCCTCTGCCTTCCCAGCAGCTCCAAATCAGGTTGTGCTGAGACACTTAGCACCACTTACTTAATTCTTGACAGAACACATGGCTGTATTTTACCTTCAGGAAAATTCATTGTACCAGTGTGCAATCCCTAACCAAAGGGGCACAGTTATTTTAATCGATTCAGTAAAAGACAAAAAATAGAGATGCAAAGCAGATAGAAAAATGCCTGGTCATATTAGTTTTGCAAGCAAACAACTTTGCAGCAGAATGGTTCTGTTTTTTCATCGCATAAAGACTCTCATTAAGTAACCAAAATCCAATCCTGCCATGCATGCAAAAATTAATTCCTACTGTAAAAAGTGGATTTTAACTCAGTGTTTTTTGTTGTTGCGTAAAACACTGAAAAACCCTCAAATTTTTCTCATTGGGAAATGAGGATTTGGTTTAATTAAAACATTCTGTGAGAACACAGGCATTTCATCAATATTTTAAACAAAAACAGTAGCAATGTTTTTGAAGTGCTCCATCCACAAATGAGATTGATATTTTGTCACAATTAAGCACAAAGCTCTGACATATCGGAATCTCCCACAAAATGAAAATTCCCCGTGAACACTTACAGGCCTGAAGCTTCAGTCTGCAAGCAGATGTCATGATCCATTTCAAAGGCTACTTTTATTTGTAGCAGAAAAATTCTTCACAAACATGTAATGAAAAAGTCTTGGAAAAAATCACCCCAAAGAAAATCCACAAAAGTGCGTATTCTTAAAATAGCATTGACTTTTCAGTTCCATATATAAACAGGATTATTCAGTGAGACTGGAAACATTCTGACCAGGTGAGAGAGGCTGAGGGGATGAACAGGGGAAAGAACTTACACAGCAATCTTCACAAGGCATCTGAAGAACTTCATGATAATGAAATTCTCTTTAATTTTATAATTTTCTAAACATTTCAAATATTGATGTCTAACTTGAGGAATTTTCTTTTTCTACCCTTTCGTACAAGTTATTTCTTGAATCTATCAGAGTATTTGGTACCTGTAGCATTAGAACAGAAGTGAGGCATGAAGTTCTTTTACCCTTCTCCATTTTGAGATTCCACAAGCTCTTAATATTCTGAGCACTACCTCTTCATTTATGCAACTTTTTTGCATATCTTTTAGGACTTAATCCTAATCTGTATCCAATTCTTCCAAGATTAAGAATTAGGTTTTAATTTACCCTTCATCCAGCAGGGAACACTTCTGTATTTCCTGACATTCCTGAATCTTGTGAAAAACACTGTATATTCTACTAGCAAACATTTGTGTAATAAACTGATACAGGCAGATTTTAAAAATACCTTTCCATGTACACATGTAACAGAAGCAAAGACAACACAGTCTAATCATTGCTGATCTATAATTTTGTTTATCCATATCTCCAGTTAATCGGAAAATGTTTTCCTTAAGGAACTTCCCTTTCTCAAATACATATTAGATACAATGCAAGACACATATGAGAAACATCCCTGAGATTCTGCACTCCTGACTACTGATCATGAAGCTCAGTAACTGAATAGCCTACAGTTGATCATGCCTTTTGGCTTGAAGGGAGGGATGGGTGAGAGCAGCAAACTTTGTCAAAAGTATTGTGGAGAAATATCCAGAGCTGGGGAGCAGCAAATAGCTTTGTGGGAGAAAGAGCTGGATGATTTCCCTCCTCTTCTGTGTTCAGTGTGCTGCTGACCAGTAGGAATTCCTATCTAGCTGACAAAGACCTAATCAAGCCAAATTACTGCAAGTTTGAGCTGCATAAATTCAGATCAAAATGTTCACCTCATTTGTCAATAAAGGAAAATATTAAGCTACTTTTAGCAACTACCATGGGTTATGGTGGATTTTTCAGTCACTGGGAACTTTCTAAATATCCGTTTCTGTGCTACAGTGAATGATATTCAAATATAGCTGCAACACTAGGAGCCAAAATGTGAACATTAAACCTCTTTGTTCTGCTTTACATAGCAGACTGGGGATAGGTGACCACAACAGATCATTCTGGTCTTTTCATCTCTGTACTCATGGATAATTTCCCCTCATTTTTTAACAGATAATCATTGTATTCTGTTACAGAGAAAGTCCTCCTATGGGTTCAAAAGACACTGAAAACAGTACTTGTTTTGTACTTCACTGTAGTTTAGAGCTAAAGCCATTGCAGTAAGTGCTCAACACCTCAACGGCTTTAGGATGCTTATTTTATTTATTCTATTCCCTCAAGAAAGCAGCCCTAGTTAGTTCAGAACACGACCTACTTGACAGAAATATAGGTCCAGCAAAAGCACCATCAGCAAGTATTGCACCTTTCAGAGTGCTCTGTGCTCACAATGTGCTGCTTTATTATCCAATCTTCTCTTTCCAACAAAAAAAAATAATACCAGGACAAAAACCCTCACCACAACAGTAACTTAACAACAATGGCCATGGTCTCTTCATTATTCATTTTCTAGCCTCTGAAGGAACAGATCTAATCACAAGAACATTACTTCCATCAGTAAATACCATGTCTTACTTTGATACTCATCCTGATCACTCCCCTTTGGTCAATCTCTTCATTAACCTGACACACTGCTGGCTTACAGCAAATCCTGAATTATCAGCAGGTATTGGAAAGGACAGAAGTTAGTGCTTTATGTTTTGCCACTACATTAAGTATATTGTTGGAAAAAATCTTCCTGTGGCTTTAAGCACATCTGTATGCTGACACGAGCAGTTGCCTTGGAAACTGAACTGCTCAAAATGTAATAAGGACAGAAGACGTGTCAGCCAACAGCTTCAAAATTGTTCTCATCATTAAACTACACCACTTGTCAGTCTCTGCAAAATTACAGGAGGTGCTGCTAAGTAATTCTATCAATTTGTCTTTGCAAAACAACAAAGTTCCTTCCTATAAGGTAGCTTCTACCATTTGTGTATTTATAGGGTTTCAGGGTGTGGTTTTTTGGGTAGAGGGAGTTAGATTTTAATGAGAAACAGCTCAACTCTAGTTATAGCTAATCTTTCAGCACTCTGATATCTGTAAGAGAGGAAAACCATGCAGTTATGGCTTTTACTCTCCTCATTCATGCAAGATGAAGCCACTGCCTTCATTTAAACATTTCAATGCTGCTGACTGCAGTTCAAGATGTACACACTTAAGTAACCAAATGACAGCTGCTCAAGGAAACAATTTTCAGATTTGTGTATACAGAATAATAATAATAAAAAAGGGCTGCTTGTCAGAATCATGTTCTTCTATAGCTGCTCCTTCAGCTAGAGAAACTGTAAAATATTCACTAATAAGAAATTAGAGTCCAAATTATTGTTCAAAACCTACCATGCTGGCAAACAACTGATATTTGTAATACCATTCTGGTTTATTTCAACACAGGGACAATTTCATGCATACAGGCACCGAAACAAAAAACTAAGGAAAAGTCATTCCTCTGACTGATGTAAAATCCTTGTAATATAATGTATTTTTAATTATCTGCAATACACCCAAAATGTCCTAAGTTTTGAATACGAGATGAAAAATCCCATGTTAGAATACAAGATAAGAATTTTGAAAACCTTTCAAGGTCATCTTTGCAAAAAGACATCTTTTTAATGAAAATAAAAGACGACATAGCCTTCTTAAAAATATCTGTGTAAGAAGATTTTGCATTAAATTCAGGAGCAGAGTCACTTATGCCCCTCTTTCAAATATATCCCATGGACCAACAGGCAGGGCAAGGAGGACAACAGAGAGGCAAATCTGACCTCAGGAGAAATTAACCCATATGCCACAATACCAGAAGTAGCAGGTAGATGCCACAAGAATTCACAGAAAGATGTATCCATGTTCTTTTGCTTACTGCTGCTGGGGATTCTTGGTGTATATTTATAGATTAGATGCCATGCTTCTAAGAAGAACTGTCTTATCAATGTGCTTCTCAAAGACAATTTCTTCTGCCTTCTCAAAGACAATTTCTTCTGCCTTCATGTCTTTCTAAGTACCACCTTGCACCCCCCACACACAGTTTTGGGGCAATCTAGGACAAGCCTAACTGTAAGACTTACTTAGTTGTTATCAGTCCCTGATTAACAGTTCAAAAAGGCAACTTCCTTCCAAAACAACATTGTTTATTCTCCCCCAAATCACTCAAAGAGCAGAGGAAAAAAGGTTAAGCACATAATGCTTGGAGCTTGCTTCCAGCTCATCGCCTTTCTTAGGGCTTAGATGACCCTGGATATCCCAGACAACCAGCAGAGCCCCTTGCCCTAATCCGCCGTACTGCTCTTTGAAAGCAGCTCTCATTCCTCTGCTTTTACTACATGCTCTATCTTAGAAATGTTCTCTTGAAATTATTTATGTAGTTTAATTCACTAATTATTTCCTACTATGCTCCAAACAACCATCTCATCTCCCTATAATCAGTCAAAATAATATGTGTAATTGTCACAATTAATAATTCTCCGGCACATTTTTTCTCTTTTGTTTTTAATACTTTCAGATGCCTAAAGTCAATTTGTGACAAGAATCTGATCTGTGATGAAGATCCAGAATGATGAGTCAAGCATGTGCCTATGAGATAGCTGGATCATGATAACTGATTCATTATGAGCTTCCTTCTATCTTTCCTGGCCTCCAGCATGGCTGCAAACTTTACCTCAAGCAATGCAGCAGCATCAGAGCAAATTTACCTCCAGACCTTTTAGCCCAGAGCCTTCCATGCAATTATTCATATTGAGCTGACAAGCTATAAGAAGTGATTTCCTCATACCCTCATATTAGCCTGCAAATGGTCTTTTGTCACAAACAAGGCAGCAGCAAGAGATATGTTCAGGGAAGCCACAAGCTGCCATCTTGATTGCATATACATTATGGGTGAAATCTCTTCAGAAAGATGCCTGTGTTGGGGAGGTTGCTGTACCATGGCATCCTAGCAGGTTCATGCTTCACATTGCTTCATGCAGGTGATACAGATTAATTATTCAAGCAGTTTTATATAGGAGCTATACAATTTCCAAGACTTCCCTCTACAAAGAACCAGGTGGTAGTCTGCAGGCTCAGAGGGCTCTGAAAGTTCTTGTTGATGTCAAATAATATTTTGTAGACAACTAATGAATGAGCTTGGTTTGATCATAACTATGAAATTTCTCTCTGTAGTACAGGGAAGGCAGAGAAAGCACTGGCAAACTGCTTAGGGTCTTTGAGCCTTTGCACCAGTTGTGTGGCTTGTTGTAATGTTGAGAGAAAACTCGTCTCTTTATCTCAGAAACAATAGCAAGACTAAGATTTCTGGATGAAGCTAAAGAAGGTGACATTAAAAGTGACTTATGAATATACAGTGAGCCAACATTGCATTTGTACCTCTGCCTACAGAGATGCTTTCTTCTCAACCTCCCCAGCTCTCCTACTACCCCTAAACAAAAAAATGTGCTAGCTACCAAAAAGATGGAAATAAGACTCACACTATTCACTGTTACAGAGGACCAATATCCTATTTTAAATATTTAGTTCCTATACAGCTTGCACAAAAACAGAGCCACGGATTTTAAGATTTGCTTTATATTTTTGCTACCTATATGGCCCTAGACAAGAGGGTGAGGCAGAGTATTTTGGGGGTTGACAGGGAGGGAGGGTCAGACAAGTTATTCCTGCAGGATGAAAAAATTAGAACTTAAAAGACTACCCTGTGGTTTTAAAAATAAATATATTACACAAGTCAAGAAATGTTTCAGCTTGCTGTCTGAAGACAGACCATAGTTAATGGAGGACAGCAGACTTGAAAAGGTAATTCATTGCATCAGTCGTATCAGATTGTTTTAAGAGGAACTGAATTGCCCTGTGGAAATATCTATCTAAGCTAAACAATTAGCTTAGACACTGAATTTCAGACAGTTAGTGCTAGATGAAATGAATCACGCCTTCCTTTATTCTCTTCTACCTCTGTACCTCCCTTTGCCTGCTGGAACATAAGGGAAGTCCCTGATTGTAATTCATGTAGAGCTGATATTGTTACACACTATCCAGCATCTCAATTTTCTTATTTGCCAACCTCTGGAAGTCTCTAGCCTATAGGGAAACAATAGGATACTGATATGGTTGGTTTTCATAAAGCAATAATCCCAAAGCATAAAATCCCAGAAACTGAGTTTTTCTTATGTTCATAGAATATTCATTTACAGGTGTTCTCTCATAATGCCAAACATCACAAAGAAAGGAAAAAAAAAACAAAAAACCAAAAACCTCCTACTAAAAATTTCAAATGGAAGTGCCTCTTCAAAGACTATTAACCATTGAAGCAGACATTTTCAAATGAGGCACAGTAGGTAGCTGGGACAAATTAACTTCAATCTATCTTGCTGTTTTTCATAGAAAAACATGTAATTTCAGCAAACACATAGAAAATTGATATATACATCCAAACATCAAAAAAATTCTCTACTGAATTATTTTACTATTTTACTATTCAATCAATATACAAATATGTATCTATATATATATACCTGTATCTGTATATATATACCAGTAAATAGAGATTAAAAGTCATACATTAATTTTGAAATTCTGTGGCCCTAGCTTTTCTTCTTTCTGGATTTTGATCAAAATATCTTAACATGTCTTCCCACTCTCCTTATAGCCACATCTAAATTTTGCATATAAAAAAAAAAATCACATATAGAAGATGACAGCTCTTCAGTTTAGGAGAAAACAATGTCATTGAGCAAGTACCTATAGGTTCTACTTCTTTATTTTATCCACAATTAAACCTTTTCTTACTTTTTCACTAAATGTCGCAGTGAATTTGCTTTCTTGTCTAAGCACAGGCCCAGTAAAGCACAGTACTGAAAATGTCATCCAATTTCTCAGTGAAAAGCCAGTGATGTTTTAAAATAATAATGGCTCTTCATGGCCTGTGTTGTAAATTGACTAATGGACCCGGGCTTTGGAAAAATAAATACTTCCAGTGACACAGAAAGGAAGGTTACAGGATTCGGATGCCTTTTAAAATACAGTCAAGATAGGTGAAATAGCTTGTCAGACTACTTTAGTTTAGAAGTAGAAATACAGAGGGAAATCTCATTAGCCAGAGAGAGTTTAACTGGGGAGACTGCAGATCATGCAACTTATGTTTATTATTATATGATTATAACAAATGGTGTGCAAGTTGTGATACAGTTTTAGTGGGTCCTTCAGTTAGAATAACAACCATGCGGTGACTATTTCAGCCTTGCAACACTCCTGACAACAGATTAAAAAAACATTCTAAGCTGGCCCTAGACACTCTGTATGCAAAATTACCAGCCTCAGAAATTATGATAACACCTAAGTGCCTAAGCCATATCAAGTATTTCATAGAATCATGGACTCTTTAAAATTGGAAAAGACCTTTAAGATCATCAAGTCCAGCCACCAAGCTAGCAGCACCAAAACCGCTATTTACTTTAGTGCTCAAAATTATGGACAGGTACAAAGCAGAAAGATCCAGAAGAAGAGCTATAAATTTGACATAGTACCAAAAGTCTTCAGAGCAGGGTCAGCCTGAGCATGCAGCACTCATGGAAACATTGCACATCCTCGCTCAAGGCTCAGCCAGCTGACAGCTGGCTGACGATCGGCAGTGAGCCCCATCCTGTTCCTGCTGAGCTTTTCAAATGACCTGTTGTTCCAAGAATTGCTGCTTCCACAGCATGGTCTTGGATGGAAGCGTGTGTCTTTTACAGTATGACTGCAGAATATCCCAGCACTAGGTTTCCAGGAAACATCTTCAGCATTCACACAAATGCTCAGCAATGAGCAGTGTCATGGTATTTTATGGTTGGTGCCACTTCAAGTCCTGGTGGATCTAGTCCCTTAGTGATGTAAGAAGCTCCATATCAAATACAGGATTCAAGTTCTTGCCAGTGAAAGCCTCCAAATAACTCATCAACCATCTTCACCACTTATGACTCTACAGCAGAAAATCAAAGTTGAGAAGTAGGCATAGTTCTTCCATCCTCTAGAGGGAAGAGGAACTTCTGGCCTACAGAAAGTTGAAAAATATTTAGTAGAAGTACTGAGCAGAAGTGAACTGAGGCTGTGTAAGCTGGACTGTGGCTGGAAAGATGCCCAATGGAGATGGATTTGGTCAACAGCAGCTGAACCCAATGATGATGAGCCAACTGTGCCCAGGTGGCCAAGGAAACCAATAGCATCCTGGTCTGTACCAGCAATAGTGTGGCCAGCAGGACCAGGGCAGTGATCATCACAAAATACATAGGCATGTCATGGAAAACGTACAGAAATACCACCTTTACACTTATCTCAAGACCTCTACTAGGCTTCCAATATCTCAGAACCAGCCAAGCATGACTTCACTGCATTTTAAGAAAGAACTTACTAGGCATATAAAAATTATGAATAGAGAAGTAACCTCAGTTGTATTCCAGAAAAGCAAAACCTTGGACTAGACTAATGAGGCACCTAAATTCCAGAGTGGAAAGACTGGGATGTCTGTACAGTATTACAACAGATCCCTCAGTAACAGGGTCTGAAATTACTACATGCACTCCTGAGCAATTAACAGGAAACATGAAGAGCTGGGAGGAGGGAAGGCTGTACCTTAAGTACTATCTCTGCCCATCTTAAATGCTTCACCCCAAGCATTTATCCACAAGCCAGAGCCTTTCCATAAGGGAAAATAAACTTTTTGCTTTACTCTGGAAAGTGCTCTAACCATCAGGTCAAACCGTTCTGAACCACAGCACTTAACCCCATAATGAAGCTGTTTCACTTTGTAAAGTACACCACAGATCATTATACTCAAGAACAAAGAAAAACTAAATGCCAGTTACTACAACCATGTTACTCTTTTGGTTTTAGCTTATAACTTGGTAAGATTGTGGAATTCTGGTCATACAGAGAAAGACAAATCATCAATACTGGGTGTCAGATAGGTTGAAGATCTAGTGTTTTGTTGGGCTTTTTTTTTTGGGTTTTTTTTTTGTTTGTTTTGGTTTTTTTTAAAGTTGTCCCTTGATCTTTAGGCAAGTATCTGATTTTCACACTTGCAACTGATGATTCATCTATAAAACCACAAAGAGAAAAGCAGCAGCATCACAGTTTGCATTATGTAATTACAAAGTACATTTACCCCTGAAGTCCTCCTGTCCTTAGAGCCCTCTGCCTCTGATTGACCACGCAGCTCATGCCTGCCACAAGCTTCCTCATATGGACCCCATTGGACAACTTCATCCCTTCTTCTTCCTGTAACTCTATTGAGCAGTACTTGAGGTTAACTTTCAGTTTAAAACTATTATTTTATAATAATGGGTTGGTGACAAATCACTGGGAAGCGCTCAGCCCTCTGTATCAAGTCTGCAACATTAGACATCCATGAATCACACAGTACATTCAGTTTTGCTTTATGCTAGGCAAGGTAAGGAGCTGATAAAAGGCAGATACAAGACCATTGACTCATACTGGAGTACTACTTAAAATGCTTAATTTAAATTAAAAAAGGGGGGAAATCTAAGACATCTCAAAAACTGGTATCTTTTTTTAAAAAATAAGGATGGTAAAGAGAGCTATTTTAAAAACTGTTAGCAAAGATAAAATCCTGTTAGTAGGTCACTTCCTGCAGAAACCTAAAGGAGATAAATGAAGAGAAAGTGAATAAGTCTCTCCAGTCTTACTAATGGCAGGGTAATATGAATTACTACAGGACACTAGTACATTTTTCTGAGGTATGACAATAACTTTTTACCCCACACTTTAATGCAAGGTAATCAGTGATATTTCAGGTATAGACACATTATGATCCAGGGATATAACAGTACTCCCCCATACATATCTCTTTCTATTCCTCCCCCTCTCCAATTCTGCATTGCAGTCTCCAGCAGAAACTAACTCTTCACTGCGGTAAGGCCATATTGAAGAACACCATTCCCAGCATAAGCTACCTTACTTAGTTCAAGAGATAGATTAAATACTCACAGTTGCTGATACTGTATGTATTTAGTATGAACGGGATTATTCTACATGCATTTTCTTTCTTTCAGTTCCAACTGCCTGATCCCATGAATAGAGCAGCGCTGGTGAGAGCACACAGTTATGGATAATGCCCTTTGACCAGAGGCATCAACTGTAAGACAGCCACTCCTGTTAAAATGCTTCACCTCTATCTAAATGTGAAAGCAATGGCAAACACACAAGATGGTCTAGAATGTCCTATAAAAAGGCCAACGTGACATAACTTAAAATATCTTATAACAGTACTCAATGTTAAACTGGGATGGGAATTTCACACAAACTGCTACCAGGAGACAGGACCCTACAACTCCCATGCCTTGGGCAGCGAGATCTTTCACTAGATCAGGTTGCTCAAACCCCCATCCAACCTGGCCTTGAACACTTTCTGTGTGAGATGGGGCTCCAAATCCAGATGTGAGCAGTCTGAAACACAGTGCCTCAAAGTAAAGGATCTTACACCTTCAGACAACACACACAAGCACACACACATGAAAAAATTACACAATATGTTTTAGAGGTCAGAATAAAAAGAATTAGAACTGTAGGCTGAAAAAAGACTCTTGTCCTCTCCCTTCCAAAAACTAGCAGGCACCTGGAAGCAAAAGAACAACAGTATTTTATGTTGTCATTCATTTTTTGGGTTTTTCTGCAATGAGGCAAAAGACGACAGAATATGGAGCAAACATGCTCCTCCAAAACATGTAGCTCCTACGTCCAATTTTTATCTCATTCCTGAACAAGTATATATAACTCATTCTGGGAATTTAAATTATATGAAAGCTTTTGTATTAACAACAACAACAACAAAAAGGCATCTGATTAGACCTAACAAATCCTTTACTTCTATGTGTTTTCTGTTTACAACAAAGATCTATTATTTCTCATCAAACACTGTGTATATTTTTGTTTTGGCTCATTAACCTGAGCTGAGCAAGTTGTAAATAGAAAGATCTGTTCTCATGGATTCATTTTTAAAATTAAAACAATGGATTCAGCAAAAGAGTGTTTCAGCAAAAGAGACTGTTTACCATTAGAAATTAATCACTCCAGCCACTTCCTAAAAGGCAAATGCTGCTGAAAAATAGTCTTATGATAATATATTGTGAATACTCTGAATTTTATTCACAGGCTTACTTTTAATCCTAAAGGCCAGATTCTGCCTGTTAGAAAAATGTACTTCAGCCAAAACTGTCATCATCTTGTATGTGCTATAATGACAGCAGAATTTCTACCAGATTATGCCCTTTTATTTTCACATTTCTGTGTCTGCAGATCTGGGCGTGGGAAGGACTTGCAGATTAGCAATTTGGAAAAACCAAACATGGTTAAAACCTACTTAACTTGAGATTTAGGTGAAGCTTCTGTTTTCCTGTACAAAAGCTACTGATTTCCAAGGCAAAACTGATTAACTCCCAGCGAAGTTGTTTCAGAGAAAAGAGAACAAGCAAGTTATTGTTAATCAATTGTATCTCAAGCTAATCAGGTTTTCCTAGGAAGCCAGGATCAAAAAGCTACCCTCAATAGTGTTATATTATCAGGGCAGAACTCACCCTTCCTGCCTAAAATGCTCCAGACAAGTTTATTAAATGGGTGCAGCAACAAGAGTTTTATGAATCCTGCAAAAGACGTGTTATCCACAAGTGGGTTTCCTCTGTATCAGTAGCTACATAAATGAAGCAAATAAAAACTTTTATATATCACAAAGTAGTTGTACTACAATATAAGGTGAACTTTTTATTGATAGAAGGACACCTCTACAACCATGTTTATTTTTCAGTATTATAACGCTCATCTCAATCTACAACTTCTTTGTGAAGACAAGAGGAGGAGAGGACACTGATCTCTTCTCTGGGGTGACCAGTAGGAACTGTCTGAAGTTATGTCAGGGGATATTAGGGGATATTAGGAAAAGATTCTTCACTGAAGGGCTGGGCACTGGAACAGGCTCCCCAGAGAAGTGCTAGCCTGACGAGTTCAAGAAGTATTTGTGCTCTCAGACACATGATGTGACCCTTGGGGATGGCCCTGTACTGGGCCTGAAGCTGGACTCAATGATTCTTGTGGGTCCCTTCCAACTCAGCCTAGTCCATGATTCTGTGATCCTATGTGTAGCACTGCACTTAACCATGACATAAAGGACAGAGAAAATATTATCACAGTCTTCTAATGCACATTTTCAGAACTGACTCAGATATTGAAGAAACTAAGGACTGAATCATGTTTGACCATTTTTTACTTAGAATATGAAGCCAAAGAGTCTGCAAGTCAAGCCCTCCCAGAACTAAATCTTTTCTGATGGATAATTCAATATAGGCAATGAATGGCAACTTTATGAATCACTTTGGAATCACAGAATCATTACATTTGGAAAAGACCTTTGAGATCATCAAGTCCAACTGTTAACTCAGTACTGCCATGTCCACCACTAAACTTTGTCCCATGTACATCTACATTACTTTTAAATACTTATAAGGTTGGTTATTGAAACACTATCCTGGTCAGCCTGGTTTTCCATGAAAAAGAAAATTCCCAATATCCAGTCAAAACTTTCCCTGATGCAACTTTAGGCCAGTTCCTGTTGTTCTTGTTCTGTCACCTGGGAAAAGAGACCAACCCCCACCCCTCTACACCCTCCTTTCAGGTAGCTCTAGTGAGCGATAAGGTCTTGCTGGAGCCTCTTCTTTTCCAGTCTAAACAACCCCAGCTCACTTCATCAGACTTGTTCTCCAGACCCTTCCTCAGCTTCATTCCTCAGCTCCAGCTTCTCTGGACCGGCTCCAACACCTGATGTAGTGATGGGCCCAAAACTGGACACAGGATTTGAGGTGTGGCCTCACCAGTGCCAAGTACAGTACATCCCTGACCTGGTCCTGCTGGCCACACTATTGCTGATACAGGCCAGGATGGCATTGGCCTTCCTGGCCACCTGGGAACAGTCTGGATTATGTTCAGCCAGCTGTCAACCAGCACTTTTTGCACTGGGCAGCTTTCCAACCATTCTTCCCCCAGGCTGTAGCACCACCTGGATTTGTTGTAATCCAACTGCAGGATCTGGCACACAGGCTTTGTTAAATCTCTTCCAACTGATCTTGGCCCATCAATCCAGCCTATCCAGATCCCCCTGGAGACTCTTTTTGCCCTTCAATAGATCAACACTTTTGCCCCCTTTGGTGTCATTTGCAAATGGACTGAGGGTCAGGACTAGTCCCAGTACTAAGCCCTAGGGACACCTCTGGTGACCAGCCACCACTGGTGGCTCTATTCTCCACCACTCTCTAGGCCCAGAAAGTTTTTTATCAAGTAAAGAATGTGCCTGTCTAAGCCACGGGCTACCAGTTTCTACAGGAGAATGTTGTGGGAAAAGTGTCAAAGGCTTTACTAAAGTCTAAGTAGACAACATTAACTAAGTAAGGTCATTTTGTCAAAGATCATGTTGGTCAAGCAAGACCTGCTTTTCATAAACCCATGTTGGTTAGGCTGATCCCCTGGTTGTAACACTCATGCATTTCAATGTTTGTGGGACTGATGCTTAAAATGCAGGGCTTAGCAAGCAAACACTGAGAACATGAGACAGGAAAAAACCTGAAGTTATCACACTCAAGTCATGCAGAACAACTTTCACAATAGCCAGTAAGTTTGGAATGCCAACACACGGAAATGAGACAGAATGGAAGCCTTTCCGTTCATGGCTTTTAAGGGGAAAATTTGGTAGGTTTAATAGATGAAAATCTTTTCTTTGAGACACAATGAGGAAGATGGATAGCATTTAAAGACAATCAGACATGAAAACTCATTTCACCCCTATGACAGACTATTTAAAACTAAATGTTATGGCCAAAAGGCAGATGTGCAGACAAGCAACCTAAATCCTTCATCCTTGCTTCTGATGTCAGGGCAGTCACATCCCAAACATTCACTACACTACAGAAAATATACCATGTTAATATATCCTGAAGATATAAAAAGCAGGACAAAATATGTCTATATAGTAAATGCTTTAATAGTTTTTCTTCTGAGTTACTTTGAATCCAAGAAGGCAGTATCAATATATACTTCTTTTTAATCATATTTGCAGAAAAATAGTATCTACAGCAGAAGAAACAAATTTTTAAAAATATCCTGATTCATGATCAATACGATAGGATGTAGATCCTAAATCTTTAGTCTTTTGATGGCTGGCTTTGGCCTTTGGACTCTCACTTTTAATGAGGGCACATTCAGGCAACTGGACCTGCCTAATAATACCTGAACTAAAAGAACCAACATAACTGGAGGCACTCATTAGTTTCACATCAGTGTCAGCTGCAATAAGATAACTTCCACCAGAAATGTCCTTCTTCTACTGTATCACCCAATCACACTTGCTTTGCTTTTATGTAATTTTACTTCCTTGTATCAGAAATATTAGGATAATTCTGCATAACCACTAAACCAAACACGTTCAAAGCTATCAGAAAATCTAAATATGTAACACACTGCTCTAGAGAATCAAAGGAGCCCTGTCAACTCAGATTGTCCTGAAAATGAGTTCATTATCAGCCGTAGGAGTAAACAGAAAGAACAAGTACTCAGTGCAATGTTACCTAATGAAAACAGAAAGCTCCCCTCAAAAACTGGAAAGCTGTAAGTGTGCTTTTACTGGAGTTTAGATGATAAGCAAAGAAAGAATGAATTAGGGCAGAAGTCTTGCAGAGCAAATGAAGATATTCTGGGTGGCTTAGGTTTTGTTTCTGTTAAGGCACAAGCAATCAAAGTAGATCTGTCTGCAGAAGGAAGAATAAATCACAGAAAACTGCTGGGAGGATCTATTGCTGTGCCTGGTAAGAAAGCCTGATGCCCATATTCCTGTCACTCAAACAGGAATGACCCATACAAAATGCCCTACTTCTGATACTCATTCAATGGGCTTGGCCCCTGCCAGGACCTCCATTCAGCCTATTTTGTAAGGGAACAGGAGACTCTGGTAGAAATTTGGCCATCACTTAGCCTTGAAGGGTTGTGAAACAAGCAACATTCAGAAAGTGAATTTGGTCTGAGATGCTTCACAGAGTAAGCACTTGCAAAACCTCAGAACAGTCAGAGCAGTGGGAAGGCTCCCAAGAAAAAGAAACAGCACCTCTGCAGCACCAGGGGCAACCACCAGGGGTTTTTTTCCCACCAAGAAAGGTGAACTTTCACAAACCCCTCCCCAGGAGCCACCAATGCTACCCAACCTGCATGGATTCTTCTGAGAGAGGATTACATATCAAATCCTGCAAGTTCTTCTATCTTTCTCCTTATCCTCTTTTTGTACCTCTAGACCACAGAAATCTTGCTGCAGGTATCAGTCCTTCTGTTTTCAAAGCAACACAGAGAACTCAATCTGCTGAGGTTCTCCATTCTCCAAAAACCAAAAGTTGTGGCATATGTCAAATAATCAGGACCACGAGGAATAGTAATCACAGGCTGTGTACATTGTGCTCTCCTGAGCACAGCTAAAAAGTCCATTCGAAAAATTTAACTGAAACACTTCAGCTGACAGGAGGAGAGACCACTAATGACTTAGAGGCTGTTCCCAGGAGAAACATATTCATGTCTGAGCTATCAAAAATAAACTTCCATAGAAGCAAACTCAGTTTGTAAATGTTTTTATATCAGCCAAAGAAAGAACTTTGAAATAAGATCAAACACTTAAGTAACTTGGCTTGTTTGATTAGTTTGGTAGATTTTTTGCAATGTCACCACTTTATAACAAGCACCAACCCTTTAGAGCATGATAAGGCACCCTGGGAATTGCAACCGCATTACCCGATCAGGAGTGGTGTTCTACCTAAAGTCCACAAATCATCAACATTTAGCACATATAAAATTGCACTGCTGCACTACAAATAATTTTAGCGTGCTACCAACTACAGTGAATAGTATGGCCATTGATTCGGAAAACCTGGATGTGTGTCAGGGTAACCAACAACTTTTTGCTGATTTTCAGGAAACAAACATTTTTTCCTTTGAAAACAACTTCTCTAGAGTAACAAACAAAAGAAACGGGACATCAGATATTTGGATGGTTTCATGTGATACACAGCATTTAAAGATGTAAATGGATGGTGTTTGACTCCTAGGCTGACTTTAGGCAACGCAAATTTAATTTCCTCATTGTAATCCCACTACAGCAATATATGCTATTCCTTCTATAAGCAAGTTGCCTCTTGTCAATAAAGGCAAACACAGAAACAACCAGGAAAGGTTATGAAACAAGTTAATCACCACATTATTATAAAGGACTAAAAATGACTTTACAAATTAGAGGTGATCTAGTTGACAGTTCCTCATTCCAACTTGTTTTGAAGGTAGAGTCTTTGCTAACCTCCCTCTCATGCCCCCAGTACCTTAATTGCAATCAAACATTTGGAAGTGAATGGTTACGTTCATGGACCAGTTCCACGTACACCTAGAAATCACACAGGAATGCAGGTGAAAAATACCCACTTTGATTCTGTTCAGTTCACTGTCTGTTTCCCACAGTAACAGACAGTGCACTAACAAACTCTGAACTCAGACAGGAGCCTTGGTGACCCTTGATTTCCCCTGTTCATTTAAAATGAAACTGTTCCCCTTAGCAGATACCAGATTAGACTGCAAACTCATCTGCCAAGAACCTCACTGTATTTTAGCAGTCTCAATAATCGACTTTTTTATCTCTGTACATCGTGCTTCCTTTATGACTGAGCTCCTAACAATCCAGCAGGTATTATTAACTCAGGGTGCCCACTGGGCTTGGACATGATGTATCTGCACCTCCTGGGTGAAGGGCTTGCTTGTCTGCTGGACATGTTCCTCACAAGGGTGAGGCATATGGAGCTGGGACCTGAGCAACTGAGCAGGAGAGTTTCAACACAGAAAACAGAGAAAACAGGTATTCTGTGGCGAGTCTCTAACAGTGATGCAGCACAACCATTATGGGTGCCAGTCAGCCATGGCACAGACTCCACACAAAATTTGCACCTTTTGCAAATGTCTCAACCATGGTGTTACTGGATTTTCCTCCTACCCCTGCAGAATTATAAAAGCATAGCCTTCATCCACATGTCAAGAAGAGTATTTTCTGATGTTTGGGAACTAAATTTGTGAGAAAGGTTATTTCTTGCATGTTTCTTTCCAATCTTCTTTTCTGACATTGAGTTCAGCACTTGGAAAGCCCCTTAACTGTTAAGGTTAAGTATGGAAACCATTTTCTTTAGAGAGGGAATCAAGTTTTTGAAGTATCTGTAAGAAACAGAGCTGCAATCAACATCAACTGCACCTTACAGATCTCACTATTTAATGCAAATAAGAACTATCTTGCAATTAAGTAGACAATAAATAAATAAAATTTTGTGTCTGTCCAAACTACAGGATCACAAGAAGAGATATAGTCATAATTTCTTGGTGCTAACACACAAAAGCACCATACAAACTTTCAAAATAAGCAACTGCTTCCTGGATTACTTTTTGAACAAGCCAGAAGCATTACATGGAACCAATACCATAATATTTTAGCCTGAGCATGTAACTGATACACAGCTCCAGTGCTGAAGGGTATCAACCAAGGCCAATGCTGAAAAAATTCTCATGGATCTACGAAAATAGTCAGAATTTATCAGGCACATAGACAATGCACAGATTTTTACATTCAAATCAACACCACTATGAGCTTTCTCTAACTCTGTGTGCTTATGTACAACTAGTGTTTGCAAACCTTCCTGCTCACAGCCCTGTAAGCTTGTCTGGAAAAGGTTGAGACTGTCCAGGAACTCATGAGACCAGACCATTCACTGTAGATTTTTGATCTGTGCAGGTAAACTGCTGCCATGTTTCTCGTCTCTGAGGTGGAGATGATGATGGATTCCACCTAAATATCTACCACATACAAGGAAGATATAGAGCACATAGTTGGAAAAATTTTTAACTGGAAAAACACAAGGAAGGAAAAACGTCTGAAGCAAGTTCCAAATTGCAAATACTCTACATTTTGCATTTCTGAGAATTTTTCTGAGACCAAAACTGAACTTAGTCATAATTTTCTTTATGAACATTGCAGGAAAGTCAAATATTGCAGTTTTGTGTCTGATACTGCAGTGAGTATCACAAGGCTGTTCTACGGTAGTGTGTAAGGAGATATTTGCTACTGTTTCAGAGTGAAGCTACAGTAAATACTAAGTAACACATAAGACACCTTTTATTGCCTCTTCACAAATGCCAGGCAATTGGAACAGTCAAATCTCACCTCTAATCCCACAAAGCTGTTTTCATAAATTCCTCATTAAAGGATGCACCGATGCAGTTCTGGTGCACGTCATAATAAATATGCTGCCTTGTTTAATTCTGGTATCTTACAGGAAAAGCCAGATCATTGAATAATCAGATTTAGCTATCAGCACAGCAGGAGATCTATGTTTTAAACCCATTTAAGGACTGCAGATACCATATGCCAGCTGACAAAATCAAGCAACATAATTGACTCAAACACTATCCTCTTCTGTTGGCTCTTGTTTATTGCAAGACGATCTATGAAGCTGCCCTACAAGAACAGCCACAGCTCTTTTTGTCAGAGTCCACTCAGCTGTCAGGCTCATTAAAATGCCTTTGTACGCAATCTGTATGAATAAGTGAAACTTAGTATTTAACCATTAGACAGTTTAAATATGTTTGTGGAGAGATAAGTTAAGGGAGAGGGTGAATGAGAGAAAACTGTTTAATACACAACAATTTTTAGGTTTTTTTGCCAGCAGAGACTGTGTGAATTTCTCCATTGCATGCTCACTCCACACCCATTGCTAAGATAGGGGTTCCAGTCTTCTGTTTACTGTCTCTTATTCCCTGCACCAAAAGCAGTTTACTGGGAAGAGAGAAATGCAGAGGCTGCTGCAAGGAGTGATTAGAAGCTGTGCTGCTATAGCTAGAGAAAACAGCCTTGGCCTGACTTAAGGCTAGCTCAGTATGCACAGGGAACTGCAGCCACTCTCCTGACTGCATTGCAGACACACCAGGAGCTTTCGTCTGTACAGCCCCCTAGAAGCTTACAGAGAAAGACTGCAGAGGACACATCCTCAGCTGTGACTGCCACCGCTGCTGAGCTTTTCAGTCTCTGGATTTCAGTTCGACAAGCAGAAATCTTCAAGTTATTCAACAAAGGTTTCACAGGAAAGGTATCCCTAAGCTGCTCCAACCTTCCTGACAAGCAATTACAGCCTCTCATTTCACAGCTCCTATTTGAATCTCGCTGGAATAAGAAAGAATAAAGATGAAACAGATTTGCTTTTTGCAGTTTTTGGGTTGTAGTTTTTTTGGTTTTTTTCTTGTTTTTTATTTTATTTTATTTTATTTTATTTTGGGGGGGTTTTGTTTTCTTGGGGTTTTGTTTGCTTGGTTTGGTTTGATTTTTGGGGTTTTTTTTTATTTGTTTGTTTTAAGGCCATTCAGCATTACTGTGTACTAGAGATGCTGTTTTCAATTTTTGCAGACTAGTATGCTTTCAAGGTAATCTGAAAAGCCAACACTCTTTGCATTTCTATAGGCACTTGAAGATTTTTGGGGGACTGAATGGCACAATGCAAGTACAAACAATTCAATTTTACAAGATCAGCAAAAATTATCTCTTCTGTAGCAAGTCAGACTGAAACAGAGAGCTCCAAACATGTAGTTCAAGAAAACCATATTCCAAAAATATATGGCCTCCACCCTTCAGCACACACTCTAAGTTCCTCTTACAAATGTTATCCATTTTTATATACAAAATATAGAACAGTACTTCTTTCCAGTTACACTGGAACTACACCAGCTGAAAAGAGATCAGAATCAGACCTTGCTCTCTGAACCTGTGAGGTCACATACACCACTTTAGTCATCTTTTTATTAGCACTGCATATAAATACATCCATTTCCTTATACCACAGTAATTAAATATTATTTATGGCATGAATGGAAAGAAGAAAAAGCTATCATTCTCAATTCACTTTCCACAAGTGGTGAACATTCTGTTTTTAATATGCCTATTGAGACTATTTAACCAATACGTATCACCAGCTATCATGATAAACTATAACAAGCAATAAGTTACATGTAATTCCATCTCCTTGACTATACTAAGGTAATAGTTTTTAAAGTATCTTCTCATATCAAAGTATGCTAGGAATATGAACCATTGAATATTAAACCACTTAAACTCATTTCACTGCTTTGCAGTAAACTGACAGAAGTGATCCACAGTGCATCCTACACAAGTACAAGCATGACTTAAAGAAAGCCCCAAACCTTAAAAAAACTGGACTGCACTAAACCAAACACTGGCAATAGCAGATATGTTTAGGACAAACACCCTCCTTCACTGGGCGTATGAGAAAAAAACCCACTCAACTGCATAAGTGAAAAGTCTGTCTGTGTTCACACATGGAGGCTGAATACACTTATGGACTTTCTCAATTTTTAAGTCCTGGATTTTACAATCTCAGTAAGGGCATCTTCCAAATAAGGATTTCCCTCAGCCCTTCCTCCCCCACCTTTTTAGTAGAGATTTATGAATATTACATTAAAAGAATAAATAAAACCCATGATTATATTCAAGATTTACTAAGACTGACAGTAAACAGTAGCCCAGGCAGTACTGTCTAGGACAGTGAATAAGAACTGCAGACACAGACTGTCACAGCCATGGGCCATGTCATGGAAGTTTTCTAGAACTTTGCTCATTCTGGGTGCTCTTGCATTTAGCTTATCTCCAACCTGTCAAACATCTCTTCTGGAGCCTGAGGCCCCATGCAGGGCACATTTCACTCCACACTTGGTGTTTTCTGAGACCAAGCAGTACCACAAATAATCACTTTGCTTATAAAGCCAGTAGCAATGTTTTCCAACAAGATGTCATTCCCAGTTAGTGTTCTACTGAAATCAACTAAAACATCAAAAAATCTTTTCTTCAAACCTACTTAGCCAGCAACCAATTCCCATGTGATATTTGGTTTTTCTTCTCAACTTCACCCTTAGCTTTTACAGTGTTAAAAAAAAACCCCTCAATTTCAAATTTCTTCTCTAATATAGTTTTTCTCTTTGATTAGATTTGCAGGACAGATCCTAATTAAAAATTCTTCCTGTTTCACAGCATTCATATGAATTTGTAGCAAAAATCAGAAAATTCTCTGCAGCTGGAAACAAACTAGGCTAACCATACACTAAACTTTATTCTTGTATCTACTTTGTACAAAGCTTCAATTAGTTAGTATTTTTTCACCCTGTTCCTAGGAGTGCTAGAAAAGTGTCAGAAAGCTTTCCTACAGTCAAGATATATCCCATCTATTTCTCCCATATCCAGGAAGCATGTTGCTCTGTCACAGAAGGAAGACAAACTGACTCAAAGTAACTTGTCTTTGCCAAGTCTATATTGATTCTTGCTTACCCTCACTTTCTTCCAAATACTTGTCAATTGGGTTTTTTTCAGTATTTTTCCAGGAATTAATCTGCCTGGCCTCTAGTTCTATATTTTCAACCCCTGATCCCTTTAGAAACAGGCATTAAGTCGGTCTTTCTTTGGAAGATCTTTTCTTTCAGGATTTCAGTTATCTTCTGCTCATTCTCAAATAAGGTCCCTAATAGCATCAACCCATTTTAGTTATTTGCCTAAACTTTCTATCCGCTGTAAGAGTATTTAGGAAAGGACCCCCAGCTTTAGCCTCCATGGATGTATGCTAGGCTGTGTTCTGCATCTTAGCCCTTGTGCTTGTCTGCTCACAGCTAATCCTGCTCAGTAAAGTAAAAATGGTGCTTACAACCTCTTTAGCAACATCTGTTGTTAACTTTCTCATCTTTCTCCCTAACAGAAAACGTCTTTCTTTAGTGATTTCCCTTGCGACTAATATATTTACAGAATGTGTTCTTGCTGTAGCTTTGCCAGCTCTCGTTTTGTATCAAGTCCTTCTTATAATGTCTCTACGCACGAGCACCACTCTTCTTTAAGACATGTTCAAAAGCTGACCTAGTACCCCTTTTTTGCATGGCTCCTTCAGTGTCTGACTAATGAATAGCTTGTAATTAGGCAGTAGCAATTATGGCTATCTATTGTTCCCAAAGAAACAGCTTGTACTTGTGCCCTTACAGCATGTCTTTGAGAAACCACTACATCTTCTGTCCTCAGACATTGACAAATTCTTTGATTTTGTTAAGTATGTTTTCGAGGCCATTACTAAATAGCTACTTTCATCCAATTCACCACCCTCCTCCATCCCTTCCTTTCTTTAACGCAGAAGCAAATACAGAAGACATTCAATATGAGTTGCTTTCAGCATTGCCCATTGAAAGAAGTGCTCAAATTTTGAAAGTCTTTGCATGTTAAATTACTGTTTTCTGGAAGGTGCCAGAGCAGCTGAAGTTTCCCATAATACTTAGGAACACAAATAAGAAATAGTCTACTTGAAGAATCTAAAGAGAACTAGAATTACTTTTTTTTTTTCTTTATTGTACCTTTAGAGGCTTTTCAACACTGCCCAGTAAAGACATCTTTAATGTAGTAAGTAAAGACATCTTTAATACAGAAAGAATTAGTCCTCTCAGCTCTCCTTGTTTTTCCTTTAGTAAACTATTCATTCAACACTTTGTGTCATAAAAATTACTGCACTTACTTGACTTGAGTGGATGACCAGTGCTTGTCCTCCTCTGCTCTCATGAGATCCCACCTGGAGTACTGCACCCAGACCTGGAGTTCCCAGCACAGGAAAGACACAGACCCCTTAGAGCAGGTCCAGGGAAAGGCCACCAAGATGACCAGAGGGCAGGGACACCTCTCCTATGAAGACAGGCTGAGAGAGTTGGAGTTGTTCAGCCTGTAGAAGAGAAGGCTCTGGGGAGACCTCATTGTGGGTCTTCATTACTTAAAGGGGGAAAATAATAAAGAGGGAGACAGATTTTTTAATCAGGGCATGTAATGACCAGGAAATAGCAAACTGCTTTAAAATGAAAGTGTGTGAAGTTTAGATTGGTCACAAGGAGGACAGTTTCATACCATGTGGGTGGTGAGGCACCAGAACAGGCTACCCACAAAAGCTGAGGATGCCCCAACCCTGAAGTGTTCAAGATCAGGTTGGATGGGGCCCTGAGCAACCTGGTCTAGTAAATGTCCCTGCCCACAAAAGGCAAGGAAGGGAAAGGAATGGAAGGAAAGTTGGACTAGATGATCTTTAAAGATCCCTTTCAAACAAAACAAAACAAAAAAATCTATGATTATGCTAAATAAAGCACAACTTTGATTAACAAGTATATTCATTTCCTCTTATTTCAAATGTATCAACAAAGCAGCATACTCATGTTCTTGGTTCCAGGCTAAAACAGGAAGGTACTTGTTCCTTACTACCACCTAATAAGAATAGCAACACTTAACGTAATATGATGAAATCAGAGTATCATATTGGGAGACTTCAGCTCACTTCCTTTTAATACAGATCACAAACATCCCATCATATCAGGATGTGACTTTTTTTTGCATTAAATCAGTGATTTTTTTCATTGAGAAGCTAATTAGGAAGCCTACAAAAGAAAATCCTAAATATAGAGTGGCTCTTCAGCTACAAGATTTTGAAAACTCTTCCATGCAATTGCTTCCCTGTTGGAGCAATGGAGATGAAAAATAAACCTGTAGTTGCATCCAGCTTTAGAGGCTGCAAACATGAGAAGTAAGGAAGTTTGTTAAGAGAATATGGAAGGACCAGATAAAGAATTTAAATCTTCACAGGCATTGCAGAGATTATGAACAGAGAGATAACCAGAAAAACCAGGAAGGTACATATTTCCTATTAAGTAAAATCTAAGAAAGAAAGAAAGGAAGAAAGGAAACCAGTTCTAACCAGACTGGTTAGAATAGCAATATAAGAGTGAGGTTACCTTCAAAAAAGCTGAAGTGAAATCCAAATAGAAAAACACAGCTCAACAGAACACAAAATATGGCAAATTAATGTAAAAGCACACCAAGGCAGGCAAAACAAACAAAAGATATGATGAACAAGTGACAGGCACTAATGACAAATCTTTTTTCAAGCACACCAGGAACAGGAAACCTGCCAGAAACTCCAGGAGGCAACTCATCATCAGAGTAGTAAGGGAAGACTCAGAAAATAAAGGCATTACAGAAAATATATCAGGCAGACTCACTGCCATGATGGTGACAGTACGAGACACTGGAGAGCCTCTGTAAAGACCCATAATAGAAATATGAACATTGGTATGAATTGAGGATAAATGTTATTATTTGAGCATGAAACACCAGGGGGGAAAAAAAAAAAAAAAAAAAAAAAAAAAAAAAAAAAAAAAAAAAAAAAAAAAAAAAAAAAAAAAAAAAAAAAAAAAAAAAAAAAATAAAAAAAAAAAAAACAGAAGAGGAAATAGAATATATTAATGCCATTTTGGATGGTATCTAGATTAACAGGTCAACAAATTCCAGTGCATTTACATGTAGTGCTTCAGGATACTCAAATCTGGAAAAGGAATCTAAAGCAAGAGACTGAAACTAATTTTAAATGAGGCAGCGGTGAGAACAGATGAAGGGATTACCCTTCATCATATGGTCATATGACTGCCAAACTAAGGGTCCACAAGTTGCAAAGGGAACTCAAGCAGCTCAATTCCCTTGTCTTCTACACCACTGCAAGGAATCCTGGACCAATGACTTGGATATTCACATCTTGGTGCCTGAATGCTAAACTGTAGGGACAGAAGCATCTTGGTGATGGTAAGGACACAGGCGTGAGAGTGTGGAATGAAACCCATTTTGTATTAAAAAAATATCACTTTTCCCTCCTTTAAAGTATTACTCAGTTTTTTTCACACACTCTGATATTGCAACACTATTTCTCAGGATTCCCCTACCAGGACCCCTCTTTCTAGGGGTCTCCATGTATGCGTTTGAAATTGTGATGATTATGAGCAAAACCAGCAGGAACCAACGAAACAAACACTAACAGCTCACTGGGACCAGATGGCACTCAACCCAGGCATCCTAGAGAAACTCAAGCATGAAATCGTTGAATTACTAACACAACAGTGTGTCACCTCTCAATTAAAACTTGGTAGTGGAGGACTCTGTGGTGGAAAAGGTGACAGACTTTTAAGAGACTGTGGGCAAGACATTAGGCATGAAATTAGGCTGAATCTACTAATAAAAATTGCAATGAAGAATGGAATTAGGACCTATCTTGATAAATATAATCTTGTCAGGATGAGTCAGCATAGCTTTTGAAATTGAACATCCTGATTTACGTGGCTACTGGAATTCTAGACACAAGCCAATGCAGAAGCCTACTCTAGCTCCTCTACTTCAACAGACTTTCAAGAAAGAATTTCAAGGTCTCAAGATAATAAACGAAAAAGGCAAACTGCAGAAGTTTTCTGGGTTTGGCTGGGATATAATTAATTTTCTCCACAGCATCTATTACAGGGCTATGGTTTGGATTTGTGCTGGGAACAGTGTTGATAATGCAGAAATGTTTCAGCTACTGCTGAGTAGTGTTTACAAAGAGGCAAAGCCTTTATTGCCTCTTACCCCACCAGCAAGCAGGCTGAGGGTGCACAGGAAGTTGGAAGGGGACACAGCCAGGACAGGTGACCCCAAGTTGGCTAAAAGGACATCCCCTACCATATGGTGTCATGCTCAGCATATAAAGCTGGGGGCAGGTTGACAGCAGGCTGCTGCCCAAGGACTGGCTGGGCATCAGTTGTTTGGTGGTGAACAACTGATTTTATTTGCATCATTTGTCTATCTTGGGGTTGATTTTCCTTTTTATTATAATTTATTGTCATTACTACATTTTAATTATTAAACTTTTCCTGTCTCAACCCATTACTTTTACCCTTTCAATTCTCTTCCCTTATCTTACTGGAAGTCAAGAGGAGGCAGAGAGAGTGAGTTGCTCTGTGGTGCCAGTTGGGCTTAAAGCAGGGCAAGGAAACAACGATTTTATGAAAAATGAGTGAATAGACCATAAAATGGCAGATAACATTCAGGGTAGTTAAATCAGGCATACAGGAAAAAAAATACTAACTTCACAAAGACAGCTGTGAGCTTGAGTAAACAATTACCTGTTAGGAGCAAGATCTTGATAGCTATGATAGACAGATGCATGGAAATATCAGTCCCCTGCTCAGCAGACAGTTAAAATAGGAAATAAAATGTCAGGAGTCATCAGGAAAGAAATTTCAACCAACACCTAACAGAATTTCAGAAGGACAAAGAAGGACATTTTACTCTCCAGAATAAACAAGCCCTGGTGGATGCTCAGAACTGCTTGAAGGAAAGCTTTAGGAAACTTCCTCCAGAAAGGCTGGGTCACCAGAAAACCTCTTGTACTTGCTATGCCAAAACAGAGCATAATCTAGCTTTTCCCAGATTTCCACTTACTACCTTTCTCTCTTTCATTACAACCACTGAAACTTCTGAAACTATCAGCAAGATAGTTTCAGAGAAGCATCTTCATCAGCATCATTTCCCAAGTCTTTCCCAGAACAGGCACATTTCATAAGGATTGATATATTGATCTGTCTGTAGACACTATCACAGGAGAAACAGGGAAAATAATTACATCAACATGTCCTGTGCTCTGACAATTGTTTTTTTTCTTGCAGGTTAACAAATGTAATTAGATGTTCATAGGCCAGAAAAACTACCAGAAAATCTAATTCTTTTGTTGTCAATTACTCTTTTGAGACACACAGTCAGAATGAATAAAAACTGAAGCCAGCCTGCTAGCTTTGATCATTCCACCAAAAAATAAAACTGTTCCAGCTTTTTAAATAGTAAAGAAATACACAAGACATCCCCTATCTGCATTCTTTTCTGTAATACTCAGTTTTGAGTGGTCTACTCAAAAAGAAGCCAAAAAGGTTTCCCCAAACTTCCTAAGGTTAAAATAAAATAAATTTTAAAAAAACAAACAAAAAACAGCCCCCATTTTTGGTGGTTTTTTTTTTTTTTTTTTTTTTTTTTTTTTTTTTTTTTTGGTGGAGGTTGTCTCCCACTTGAGCCTGACACTTGGATTTTTGGGCCGCAGAACTCCAAGAACCCCATCCACCAGATGATCTATGAGTACATGGAGAAGCGGCGGGAGCACGTNACAGCCCCCATTTTTTGTGGTTTTTTTTTTTTTTTTTTTTTTTTTTTTTTCATTCTTGGGCAAGCAGCATCCTTGGTTTGCCCTTCTTACCCTGTAACTGTGTCACCTCTGCTGGTGTGGGTGTGCTGACATCTTGTTATATAACTCCCTCACTCCAAAGTGGAATTAAAAAACAAAAAACAAAACCAAAAAAAAAAAAAAAACCATAAAACAAAACAGGAAACCAGCAGTCTTCAGACAGGCTGTGTTCCTCTGAAGAACTCTATTGCAACATTGTTTCTGGCGTGGAGTCCCAAGTAGCAGATTCCCAGCCCCTTTCTCTTCCTTTTGCTTCTAGCAGTGTCCGGTGCCATGCACGTCCCCCAGCACTGTGGTGATGCTCTGCCCTGGCTGTGGCCCTCCACAACACAAACATTTGCATGCACTCTGCTAACTTCAGAGCCCCACTCCACAAAGGAATTATCCTCTCTTGCAGGTTCCATTCATCTCGCTTTATAAATGATCACAAATCATGCCTTAGAAATGCCTGTGTTTTTTCACGATTACAACAGTTTAGAGAGTCATGAAGAGAGGAGGATACAAATACGTGAAGTGAGGCAAATGAATCCCACCTGAAGACACAAACTCACAGCCATGTAAGGCTCCTTCCTTTCCTATTCAGGGCCAGGCTGCCTTAGCTCCTGGTTGCATTCTCCTTAGCTCTCCAATACATGCAAGTTCTCACTCTAGAGATCCTGAGAGCTGAATTTAAATTGTTAATGAACTCTCTGATGAATACATACACACATCACTTCATAAAAATTCCAGGTCATTAACCATCACAGAGAATCAAGTCCCAAACGGAAGCATAAATGCAGAACCATGCCTGGGGTTTTGTTATATTTGAGTCACTAGCCACCATCCTATGCTCTGGAGTACTTTTAATGTTATCAATGAAGTAAAAATTTGACACTACACAGGACATTGTCAGGGAGTTAAGAAAGAAGGGGAATTCAAACAGAATGGGACTTTCCTTCTTTGCAATAGAAAAAGATAAGTCTAATAACAGCAAGAAGGGAAAACTTCGTCCAAGCAAAATAGAAATACTCCTTTCCTGGGTGAATGTGGGGTGCTTCCAACCAGCTGGAACTTTTAAGGCATCAGAAGAAAGTAACCCTATTCTAAACTAAGGGGCAGAGTTCTATTGTCTCCTCCTTATAAAGGCTCAGTAATCCAACAAAAACTGAGGTTTATCTAGCTCTGTACTCGTAACTGAGTAAAATCCAGAACTATCCAGTTCCCACGTTTTGCTCCTTTTTCAATTCTTTCTTGTCTCAGTCAAACATCATACAGAGCTGTAATTTCTCAACCCTCTCTCATTCACTTGTATCAGTCTTTGAGAAAGTGAAACAATGGAGGAGTTGAGAGAAACTTTTCCGGAACTTCATTTTTTCACCATTACCCAATCCTCTCATCTGTCCAAACCATGAACACCATTTTTCACTGCAGGACTTGCTTTGTAGATAAACATTTTCTGCTACCTCTAATTCAGAGGATCCTTTATCTCCACCTTCTGATACAGTAAATGATATTACCCATTACTACTTGAGTTTTCCCTTGTCTGATCTAAGAACCATCTATATTCAAAACCAAACTGCGAATTCTATTCCAAAGGTCAGAAAGAGTAGCAGCATTTTTGTTAATTCCTAGTCTAAAGAGTCTAAAGAGTCTAAAGAGTCCTTTCCCTTCTGCCCAGGACTGCAGGAGCTAACCTCCTACAGCTAGGTGTGAGGCTATACCAAAAGCACATCAATTAAATGCCAAAGTTAGTCAGTACCACATCCCCAGTACTTTTGTTTTTTCATCTGTAAAGAGAACCCTTCTTTCAACTTCAGCATAGATACATTTTCTACATTTTTGCAGATATTGTAGGTACTGCTCAGGTTTCAGAGTACAAGCTGGAGATATTACCAAACAGACACAATACTACATCCTGAACTATTTGCTAAGGGCTATGCCTCAGTGCTCCAGAAATACAGTAAGAGGAAACAGCAGAATCACTCTGCATTAGTAGGAATGGCTTGTCTTATTTAAGAATTAGAATATCAGCATGGGATCTAGTTTTAACACTTCCCCCCTGGCCCCACGCTCAACCTTTATGTTTCAACATGACATATACAGACAACAAGGAGCAGACATCCCTATGGTTTGCTAGCTCAGGTAACTCTCCACAAAGGCAGCAGTCACTGGAGCTCTGTATTAATACACTCCTGACCCAGAAGGGCAGCTACTAATAGGACAAGCAGATGCACCAGCCTTCTGCCAGCTAGTATAGAGGGAGAGCAGAAACCCTAAGAGCTGGTCTGCCACAGCTGTGCCAACACCCTTTACTCCAACAGCTTCTGCTCCAAAGGAAAATTGGGTTTTCCATGACAGCAGAATAGCATGTACATTCACAAAGTAGTGGTTCACAAAAACTGCCTGAAAATTTACCCTACTCTGATATATATGTAATTAACTGAGTCTCATTTATTCATTTCCCTACCTAAACAGAATTATTAACTGAAATCAAATGGGAATCATCTTTGTCCAGGAAACATCATAGCCTAGCACCACTTTTTGGGCCCTAATACAATATCTTTTCTGACCTCCTTTTCCTTTCCTCCTCTGCTGAAAAATTAGTTTACTGGAAAATGGAAGGAAGAGCTTCTATCTTGTAAGAACTTTTTCTGTCCTTTATACAGGGCACTTGCAGACCAATGCAGTCATCTGTATTGTAACTTATCCTTGGCTGATGAGACTCCTAGATATGCTCCAGCCATTCCATCCTCTGGTTCTGTGTTTACTGGCTCCTGCTAACTTGAATTTCAATTACACCAAAATACACACAATGCATTTTTCAGTCTCCTATGTTAACAAGAGAGAGATGATTTTTATCTGGCCTTAAAATCCCAATTTGCTTCAGTAACAGGCAGAGGTGATGAAGTAGGATAAAAAGCAAATAATGAAAGCAAACATTTATATGAAACCCATATGACATTGTATGCCTTTAGTTACTTGTGACTTGAAGCACAGCAGTGATCCTGCCATCAGCCAGCCCTGCCACCCAAGGCAGGCACTTGCTTTCCTGTCTAAGCAGAATGGGCTGCAAACCCAATTCCAATGGGCTGCAAACTCCCTGAACTTCAAGCAGCACTGAATACACTAAATTCCTTTCCTCAAGGCATTCTCTGAAGTCATAGAAGACATATGCTCATTATTTATCACTTAAACGTGGCTTTATCTAGAGACAAGGTCACAACTATGTTCATCTTAATGTTACTTGCCCACCACCAAAACACCATCTTCGAAGAATAAGGTTATTTGCTACTCCAGTTCAATGTTTTAACTGGTACATCATCTTCATTTCAGAAGCTGAAAAGGTCACTCAGCAAAGAGAGGTTGCTGAATAGCCTTTATTTGGTTTGGTCCTATAAGCTGTATCGCTAAATTTAAGTCCTCTCCCCCAGAGGCACACAGTGGCAAAGAAATAAATAAACAGAGAATTTTTTGAAGGCTGATGAAAGGAAACCAAGAAGCTTCTATATAAAAGGCAAACCCCACATGACTTCACCGTACACTGAGCATTACCAGTCACATGGGAACTCCCTCAGAAGCTGTGGTTGAAGGGAATGGAGCTGGAGGCACATCTCCTTCCCAGCAGGCACAGTCTGCTTATTCCTCATACACAGAGGTGAGCTGTTACATAGTGGGATGTAATGCACTATCAGGACTAAGAGATCAATTAACATCCTATTCTGACCAGAACCCTGTCCTTCTTCCTGCTTTTTCTGCCCTTTGTTTCCCTTTTTTATACAGAACAGCATTAACTCAGTTCTGTAAATATAAATGCTCTTCTCCAAAACTTGGCAAAGAATGATATATCTGGAGTAAAACTCCCCATGCTATGTAGAAGTCTCACAGCACCTTGATGTGGGAATCCTCATTAACTACAGCTCTAACCTGAAGAGATTTCTACATAGGAAAAAAAAAACCTTTAATGCTCACTTCCATAAGAAGTTCTTATAATTCCACAATCTGGAGCACAGACTCGCCATTTGGTTAGGAATATAGAGCCAAGTTCATGACTTCAGAAATTCTTGTGAAAATCTTCTTAAGTCTGAGCAAATTAACACAACTCAAATATATCCAGCAGCTATCTGCTAGGATGTGGTTTCACAAACTGCAGCCAGCACACATTAGTGCTGCTCTCATGTGGCTTGTCACATACTAACTTTCCACCTCTGGCCAGCTGCAGCACCTTCTCCCCATCCCCCATCCAGTACTGGGATTACTGGTGTTGGGATTCCAGTCAGCTACCTCTGAGTCCTGGTGCTGGCACAGAAGAGACAAAGGGAAACACAACTGCATCTTTTGGCAGCAGTGCTAACAGAACCCCAGCCAAACAGGAAACTGCTTTCTAGGATGGTGTTCTGTGTTGACAGCAAAGCTCTGGAGACTTGATCTGGATGAAACATGTTAATTATACTAGATGAACTTGAGCTGGTAACAAAAACATCCCATCTCTCTATAGTACTAAATATTACCATCTTAAAACTTCGTCTGAGTTTCGGAATCAGGCAAATGTCTACTATACTTACAGCGACCACCACACCTGCTCAGAGATAGAGAAAAATAGGAAAATAACTAATTAAAGATAAGCACCAAAATAAGACTATACTGAAGGACTACAAGAACAGCATGAAGGGAGAGATGCAATAACCATTTTATGCTCCAGATTTAAAAATCTAACTAACAAATAGCTAATCCAAGAGACTTATTTGAAACAGTTTGGACAGTGTTATGCCAGGAGGTCCTATGAAAAGAAAAAGGTCTGGTTTACATATATTTGACTCCAATAACAAATACCAAAAACTCAATTTATCTACAAGTCAAATCTGCACTGAATATGAGTCTTGTGGGCTCATAAATTTCAGCATATCCAGCTCTTTAGAGAAGTAATCCTTACACTCTTTTTCCTCAGCTGCTGGATGCTCCTCTCTCTCCCAAACCATTTTGCCAGGAAATAAGCTTCATCTACAAAGACTGATGGGAGAGTGAAAGAGGACTTCAGCCTTTAATGTGTCTCCTGCTATTGGGCTGCATTCCTCCATCTTATTTTCCTTGATTTCCCATATAAAAAAAAGCTTCTCCAGCAAACCTCTCAAAAGAGGGTTCAATGATGTGTTGATTTGTTAAATGATCATTGTTAAGGTTACATGAATCTTAATGTACAGTGAAAACATTATGAAATTATTAATTGCCTAAGACAACACAGCCTTTAAGTTATGTGGTAATGCAGTTTATGTAGTAGAGAGTATGCAGTGCCCATTTATGTTCGACTTGAGGCTCTGGAGGATGGCTGGGAAGATACACAGCAGAGCAGAGAAGCTGAAATGTGGAATGGAAGACTTCAGAATTCTGAATTCCAGGAATTGCATGGTAGAAACCAATGGAAGTCACCACGAAGTCAAGCATCCTTGACTTCAGAAGTAAGTCCCTTTGTATTAAGCAGCTTCTGCTGCTCAGCCCTATGGGTTGTTGGCTTTTTTTTTTTTAATAAATCATTATTTCTATTTTACTATGTTGATGCTAAGATTAGGAATAATTTTTCCTGTGACAATGTTAGGAGGAAGGCTAAAAAGTCCCTGAAAAAAGTCTATTATGAAAATAGTGTGATGCACATTCATTCAGTATGTTTGAACCAGAGATAGGAACTGAACTGGAACTCCAAGGCCAGTCCACTTTCCTACTGGCTTTCCTTACTTCCTTCTCTGAAGGGAAGCCTTTATATGGCTCACAGGAACAATTATTTGACAATTTCTTTTGAGACTTGCAGATCCTCTACTTTTCCCAGTCTCTCTGTGAAGTACACCCCGAAAAAAGCCACATCATACAGATCTCAGACCATGTCTGGTTTAACTTATATGCCCTTTCTACCTGACAATACCTCTCTTAGCATAGGTTGAGAAACCTGAGCATCAGAGCTGAGTTTAAAAGAACAATCCAGCAAAGTTTGTGATCCTTTTGGCAAAGACTAACAGTTTAAAAGGTATTTAGGCAGCTAATGATGCTCTTAAATGCCTAATAAGGCTTTCAGATTAATACTAGCTGCAGGCAGATAAGTACACATAAACATCTTTTAAAATCTTGCCAAGAATGCAGAGGTGCTTCTGCAAAGTAGCTGCAGGAGTACCACAAATTCCACACTGCTTCGAAGTACAGAAGCCTAACCATTAATTTACAGGTCACCAACTAGAAGATTTGATGTCTCCTGCATTAGCCACCAAATCTGTTTCCAAACACTATGTTGCCTGATAAGCATTTACTTTTGGTACATCCTTAAATTATCACTCTGTAGTCTCCAGTAATTTCTTTCTGACTGGACACTAAATTTCTTGCTCTAAAGCAAAATTTTAGACAAGCACTGGGAACTTTGGAAAGAAGTCGAAAGCTAATAAATTTTGGAGATGAGGGAAAAAGAAGCCTCAAAAAACTGAATTGTTGTATGAAGTGAAATTGCATCAAGGGGGAATGTACCAGCAGAAGTGGAGAGAACATGCCATGCTTATTACACACATTTTAAACTCTACTGAAGGCTCACATGTTCTCACTTACAGTTGTTTGTGTTGTAGGTACTGTAGTATTACATATGGTTTTCATTTTTATACACACAATGCTTTGTTTTTCATACCAAAATCCTATTCTGCACTTGTGGGAATCTAAATTCTTCCCAATGCAAAATTTTAATCAGGAGTCATGCAATATTTGGTCATTTCCCCAAACCTCCTGCTTCTGGTTTTGGACAATTATGCAACACTTGTTCAATTTAGATTTCAGCAGTGTGCAGTACCAGGGAACTATTACCTATTCCCAGCTGAAAATCTGGAAGAGCATCTGGTGGGGTAAAAAAAGGCAGGGGGTGAAGGGAAAGGAAGTGCAAGTTCCTTGGTTTGGTTTTTTTGGGGTTTTTTATTTTTGGGTTTTTTTTTGTTTTGGTTTGGGTTTTTTTTGGGGTTTTTTTAATAAGCATAGCATTTTGTAAGCTGATTGTGATAATTGGGTCTTTCATTTTCAAGTGCCTGAGATAAAAGAGACTGATATCACTACTAGTTTGAATGCTGAGAAATCAGTCATGCTAAAATAAACAGCTTTTTCTTCGGGAGTTGTATGTGAGGACCAATACAACAAAAGATGTTATACATTAATATACAGCACAGACACTTTATTAAATTTTTTTTTTTCTGACAATAAGCCCAAAACTGAGATTTAAAATTTTGTCTAAAATATTACACAAGACTCAGAAGACCTAAGTATAAGAGACCACCACTGTTCTGCAATATGGCCAAGATCAGCAGGATGTGGAAAGTTGTCAGTTTTCAGCTAGATCCTGTAGTTTTCCATGTACCTGCCAAATAATGATTCACAGCAGAAGAATTCCCAAAATGTTGTACAGCAATCATGAGAAAGCAACCAAGAGAAGCATTATGGTTTGATGCATAGATCAAAGGAAAATCATGGCTCAGTTATGGCGAACTGATTGATTTAATGTAGAAACATGATGACTAAAATTCAGTATACAAAGTAACAGCTTAAAATGTTTCCCCCTTTCTAGTATCAGCAACGAAGAAACTGTAAACCAACTAATTAGGAGAAATCCAACTCAAATTCGGAAGATATACACATAACCCATGTAATTCAACTCTCAAAATAAGGATCCCTCTAAGGATGACTACCTCAAACACCAGCAGCAGTTGCAGACACCTTGTCAAGGGACATCCAGCTGGCTCAAAACACCCTGCCATTCACAACCCTTCAACTCAGGGCTTCCTGGCCTGAGCCAACAGGAGACTTCCAAAGCTGTCATTTGCTGATGGTGAACAGAATCCAAAACTCATCCCTCCCAAGAGGGAGGCTGCCTGCAGCTCTTTCAGCTGTGCTTATTAAGATGCAGAAGCAGACAGACCTAAGAAGGCTGCCCAGCATAGCCACTGGGAGTATCCTGATGCTTATAATCTTCAGCAAACTGAGCCAGTGTACCAGTCTAGCTTCTTCTTGAAACTTAAAAGCACAATTTTTTAAAAAAATCCATCAACCTCAGAAACAAGGGGCAATGAGAAAAGGGAGTATTTTGTCTGAAAAACTCATTTCTTGCAAGACTCCTCCTTGAAAACAACTGTGACTAATAAATACAAATTCACTTTCAAATGACAGGATGGGCTCTTGCCACTGCTGTGAGAAATTAGCCAAGCCTCTGCATGTTCAAAAGAAAAATGTATCTCTGACGTCTGGTCATTACTGCAACACTTCTCTGTTCCCTTTCACGGAGGGCACAAAAACTCTCAATATCATCTGTTGATCCCTCAACTAAAGCAGCAGGTTTGTGGGCAGTCTAGAAGCTCCAGATTGAGTGATAAAACACAGTGGTATGATACCCTACCCTGGAGCTTTTGCTCATATATACACTTTAATAAACCCTGAAAGTTGAATCAAACCAGACTTAACACCTCTAAGCCAACTACAAACCCTAGGAAGCATATTCTTCTTGTGCATGTTTTAATTTTCATTGCTATTAGATGTAGCTTTTGTGATTAATAAGTCAAAGCCATTAAGGTCTCACAATGTGTATTAAAAAAAAAAAGTCCCAAAGACAAAAAAATTGCACAAGTTTATACTGCAGAAATAAATGCCTGTCCTGCTCCTTATCTTGCTGATGGCATCCCAATTTACTATTAATTTTCTGATTAACTAATTGTTAATCAGAATAAGAGGTCCAGCTTAATGCAACCAAATATTAGTTACTATTTAAAATGGTAGGAAAATGAGCACTAGATTAAAAAGGTACATCAACATCACTACATGATAGTTACAAACAGCAAGACCAGCACTCACCTACTTGCATTCATTGGAAAGCTTTGGTTTAAGGAGCTAATAAAAGGTCCTTCTTTATAGAATACTAAAATAGTTCACCACACCTTTGCAGAGCTTTAAGCAACAAGATAGTACACAGAACAGACAAAGAACAAATGTTCCAAAATATAAATCTAAGGATGACCCAAGAGATTTTCATCAACACATGCAGAAATGCGGGCAAAGGTTTCCCCAAAATCCAAACATCTCAGGAACCAGGCTGTGACTAAAGAAAAGATGAGTCCCTTTCCAGAAGCTGAACAAAACAGGTAGTTTCTGGAGACATTTTTTGCATTGCATTGTAAACACAATATCATATCCCTAATTTCTTCTAACACAAGGCTTGATTGGATTAATCATTCAAGGCTAAAAAGGGTCAACAATCTGTTAAGTGTATAGACTCTGCCATATCACACAGCTGACATCAATGTCATTAAATCAACAGCAATATTGTTATGAGAGTAACTTTCTTTTAATGGTACATTATTTGGATCTCTAGACAGCAAGTACTGATAAGTTACTAAATTAAATTCCAATCACCACTGTTTTTATTGGTATTTCAGAAGAGTCTCAGTTCTGCAATAACATTCTTCTGAATTACCCTCACAGGGAAATCTACCCAAAGAGATTTCTAGGAAGTTATTTACTTGGTCAGATTAATGCCTTTCTTAAGGCAATATTAGTATGCTCACATAATTTTCTCACAGCTCAGCTCCAACACATGGCACAGACTGTAGCTAAGCTTTGGGTTTTTGTTTTTTTTTAATTTTAAAATGTGCTGTGAAATAGTCATGGTTAAATTCAGCATCTCTTTCTCTCCAGATAATTTGGAGGCAGTATAAAAAGAGACTGGTTCTTACCTCAGACTGGAATGACCATAAGCTCCATCAGGTAGCACAAACACCTTAAAACCATCATTCAGTTCCTTCCTATAAGACTGAATTATTAGAAAACTCGACTATTGAACAAAGGTACTCTCCAACTGTAGATCAAAACAAAAATACATTGATAGTGGGATGGAGAGGAGCCATCAGGATAGGGCTTGCTGATGCACCTTTTGTGCCAAGAACTGCAGACCCACAGCCAGGCTGGGAAGCACATCCTGCCAACGTGAGCCCACCATACAACATCAGCAAGTTAAAAAGCAACCCCATCTCATGTAAATGGCAACAACCTGGGCTTTTTTTTTTTCCCCCATGCAACCCCTCTTCTGGAATATATTCTTTTTAGCCATTACAGAGCTAGCAAAAGAAAGCACTTCTTTAGAAATTGAAATTCATGCGTATAGTCAGTACTTTGTTCAATTTTGGCAGGGTAGGCAATAAGGAGAGATGGAATATAGGACATGCATTTCACGTAAAACTGTTGTGTGGATTTGTTGTATCTAATCAGGATTTTAAAGACTGTTATGTAAGAGGAGGAATAAAAAAAAATTGACAGCTCAGCCAGGTTCTATACAATCTGCATGACTGATCTCGTTTACATAAAGATCTAATAATAATTCAGAAAGCAGCACTGAATTGTACTTCAATGTCATTTGCTAACTTGTAAATGGTATTTATAATAAACATCCTTATTTAATAAATGTTTAAACACTGATCACTGACTCTTCAATCAACCTGTTTTGTTGGAGATTACAACATCAGAGCATCTCCTTAAGTCTACAGCTTGAGTGCTGCTCTGCATCTGGTTCAAAAGGACAAGTTTAGGTCAAATACTTAAATCCTGTTGCCTGGATTGGATCAGACCATGCTACAACTTTTACATTAAGTATGTTTTAGCATCTAATCGATTTATATAAATTTTAGGTAAATCATGCGTCAAGTGACTTGTAAAGCTATTTGGGCAGTTGCAAATTATTTTAAGTACATTATGCAGACAAAGAATTTCATGTTCCCCACCTAATAATATCCAAATGGTTGTTAAAGAACATTGTAGGGCTTGTATCATGAAATTAAGTATCTGAAAGAGAGAGCAAGCACAAAGAACAGGCTGCTATTTATGGCATTCATTAAAAGAAAGGCAACTTCTTCCTTTATATTTCACTGCATTCTTCTCTATCCAAAGCCTTCAGATTACAGCAAACTGGGAGTAAAAGGTGGTTGAGGACTCTGTTTTGCCCTATGAAATACCACATCACACCTCCTGCTTTATTATTGCAAAATGTAGTTGGCTTGCTTAAGGTGTGATAACATACGTGAAATCTAATATCTAGCTTTTCAAAGAGATTATTAATTTAAGTGAAGTTATGGCTCATTCTGATTTCCTGTAGTTTTATCTGTTCTCACTGTTCTATAATTTACCTGACAAACATCCTCACTATGAAACAACAGCATTATTTTATTACAACAGCACATAAAAGATTTGAGCACTTCTGCACTTATATTAGAAATCAAAAAAAAAAATTTAAAAATTAAAAATTAGTAATAATGGTGATGACAGATGTCAGAGAGAAAACAGCACTCTATTTAATAATCCATCAAGCTGAGAGGACCATGCAGTGGCACCAACTTGGCTTCGGAGACTTAGCTCCAGTTTTTCAAAGCCAAAGCATTTCTAAACTAAGTTAAATCGAGTCCAGAAGAACTCTTGAGAGTCAGCCTGCAGGCATGCCAGTTCACAAAAGGAGGGCTAGTATTGTGTGATAAAGGACGTTTTTTTGTCCAAAACTAGAAAGTAATCATGGTGCTTTTTGGCAGCACTTACCTTAGGGGGCTATATTTTGCTCAGTCCTTAGGAAAACAAAGTGGCTACATGTAATGCTGCTTTTAGCCTAAGGCACAGAACCAGAGATGCTATCAAATTTCTAACTGCCCAGCTTCTCCTTATACTTTGTCAGCTGCCTTGAAATTCCAGATTCCTCCTGACATTTTAGCTAAAAAGGAAAATAAAACATCTTCTCTTGGCTTCTTTTCTTAAACACCTGTGGGCAGACAACACTGTGCAAGAGCTTTTCTCCTTCCCCAGAGTATCTACATTTCTGCATATAACAAACTACTTCGTATTATACTGCCCAACTCCCTCTCCTTGCAGCTATTCCAAACACTGATTGACTCAAATCCCAGTGAAGAATAGCACTCATGTAACACTGTACAGTAATGGCCCCTCTTTAGAGAATCAATGAGAGGAGACAGACTAAATCTGAGCTGTAGATTCTATACTAAGATCAAAAAACCCTATTTCTGTATCTACACCAGTCTCCAAGGAAGTGTCCAATTCTCTCACTCTTTCTCGGAACAGGTTTCCTTAGTATGCCTATGTGCGACGTACAATATTTTATCCTGATTACCACTTACAAAACTAAAAGTCAAATTAATATTTTCCTGTGAAAGTATTTGTATTATTTTTTAACAAATTCCTAATGAATTCTTTAGTTACTTTGAGACCGTGCGCTCTGAAATTCACAGCCATAGAACCGAGGGCTGGAAGGCAGCCTCAAAAATAAAATGTACGCTAATGCAGAATCATGACTCACAATATGATCCCTCTGTATGCATTCGTTTTAGAGAACTGATGACAGGTGTCATTTTGTACTTCTCAAAAGAAAGATCAGATGGGAATCCAGATTGTAGTCCTACAACAGGTCAAACAAGCAAAAAATCTTTAAGAGCTCCAGAGGGCCCCGGGAGCCACGTGTCCGAGAGTTATTCTAATAGTGCTCACTTTTAATCCTGGGGATATGCTGGGATATGCAGAAGGAGAGCATTTAATTGCTGACTACAAGCCACAGAATTGGGAATCATTGTAAAAACAATTATTTTTTTAGCCAGAGAATCACACAGTTTCCCAGATGGCCAGTTAAACTGTTCTCAAAACACACATTTTCCAATGATCTATGTCTATGTAACTATTACATCCTTTGTCAGGAATTCTGTAGCTGTGTATAACAGGAGGTTTGTGATGGCTTCCTTACAATAAAGAAGCCAACACCTCAATTACACTTTAAAAAAAACAAAGTTCTAACAGTCAATATGAAGGCCACACTCCATGGAATATCAAGCTTTTGCTTCCACTGCCTATTAGTGCCAAGAATGAAATCACTCCATAGCAGTGTCCCTGCCCTTTGTGCGGCAGAAGCTGTTTCTTGGCAACCAATGCAGACAACTGAGTTGCCACGGAAACTGGAGAGACTAATTTATAAAAACTCTGAAACAAAGCAACTATAAAGGCAACCCTAAACAGGGTGGGTATATTCAGCATTACGTCCATTGATGGCGTTCCCACCATTAAAAAAATCAGAAGTTAAAACACTAAATTATTAGTAGTAACTTTCATTATTTCTGTAAAATTGGACTTACAAAGAGCTAACACTTCATTGCATCAGCAGTGAGGAGCCCGTTTCTCCCTTTGGTTCAAGCTGGCAAATACACCTGAAGATTTATACTGCAGATGAAGAGGAACACTTTCCATGCAAGCCAGTGTTTTCTCTCTCAGGGAAGAGGAAGGCTGACGGAAAATGGCACAGAACAACTGTTGAGGAGCATGCCCAGAATATCTGCAAGCTGGATAAACAGGTGTTAACATAGTGAAAAGGCAGAACAATGGTGTACATCACAGCTCACTTGAGCTAAGAAATAATGTCCAAATTTCTTATTAATTTGTAAATATTTATTAGTAGAAAATATTTTCCCTTCAGTAATTAGAGACATGTCAGAGATGGCTATCTCTGAATGCCACAGTTCTAACTGCAGTTGCATTTTGAGTATGTGCACACGTTGAGAGCACACTCAAGGCATAAATTTTTAGTAGTGAACAAGGTGGGAAAAACCTGACCACATGCTGCATTCCCCAGGAAAGGAAACCAATATGACAGCAAGTTTTCTCTTCAAAGAACAAACTAGTCCATTCAGCTGCCTAGCCATGCAGCTTAACTCCCCAGAATGATATATTCCAGAGAAAGAGATGAAAAGAGCCTGCATACATTTGGTCAGGATCAGCGACTCACTGATGGCAGGTGCCCATCAATGGGCACAGGATGGATTCTCCTCCAGCCACGTTAACCTCAGCCTTCTCCAATCCACTGTGACATCTCCACACAGTTCAGATTCGGTAGCAACTATTTGTTTACTGACCATTTGACTACTGCAAAACACAGCAGCAGTGACAGGAGTCCTGGCTGCCTCATCTCCTCAAGGGGAAAAGTAAACTTGCAGCACTGAGAGCATCAACCCAAGTCTATTTTACTCAGCCATAAAATTCCTCAAAGTGATTGGAACTGAGGGAAAATATTGCTCTTTCAAGTTTGACTTAGCAGAGTCACAGGTACAAAACATAATAGGTGAGGACTGAAATAAATAGTCCATATACTCTTTCCATGGGAAACTAGACCAGAACCATAGCAGTTTAAAAGAAAATGCCTCCTCTTAAATGATTTTTGCAAATCAAAAGTCAGTCACACAACTGCACTTATGCTCAGCTATTCAATGAACTGTGAAAGCCAATGTTATCAGTCATGATTATCACCAAGATTGTCAGGTATGTAAAACCCAGTGGAGCTAAAAGAAAGCAGCTGGTCTGGAGAAATGCTGCACATCAATCAGTTATCACAAATTATAAACAAACAAAAAAATACATCCCAACTGCACGGGTCCCTGCATTCCCTTAGTTTAACACCTTACGTATTATGCAAACAAAGAAATTCTGCACAGATTCCATTCATTTTCATGGAATAGTGAAGTCATTTTTGAGCTATAAAGCCTTGGAAGGTGTTTCTCTAACATATGATATTACACATCAACAGCCTATTTGCCAACACAGACAGGCTTGCCCTAGGAATCTGAAAAACACTACTACATACAGCTTCTCCAGAGGGTTAGAAGTAAGTAGAAGTTAAAATTTAATTTTTATAGCTTGAAGGTTGGTGTACCAAATATTGCCTGTGAAGTTCTCTCTACTATGGTTCTCTAACAGAGCTACCATAACTTTTGAGTTATCCTTAGAGAAACCCAGAAATATCAAACAAGACAGAAAGAATTTGAGTTCTTTTAACCAGACACTGAACAAACCAAATCCTCTTGACAGAAATGTAAGACAGCTGAATGAGTTTCCCACACATCTCGGAAGTGGCTTTATACTTCCACTGCTTGTCTATTCTGATGCCTTAGAAGAGTCAGAAGTAATGTCACTTTAGCAAAGAGCCAAAGAATGTGGGTAGCACACATTCTTTGCTCTTTATAACCTGTGTCCTAAAGTGTAAGAAGTTTTTATTAGCCTGTGGGCTGTTAAGTTTTTCCACTGAAAGACATCATTACACATTCTGTGCTCTTTGAAGAGGCAGGTAAAGATACACCCTCTATCACAGTCCTAATTTTCTTCTACTGAAGCCATAGCCTGGTAAATCATCTTAAACTTCCCATAATCTCCTGAAGCCAGTCAATAAAATTGCACCTAGATATCTGACAGCATTATACTTAGAAGATATTTTCCAAACAGTGAGTGAAAATTCTATCCTTTACGACCTACATGATTTCAGTTTACTCAGAGAAGAGGTTGCATCTCCAATTTCTCATCAAATTATTAACTTGTTGGAAGAAGGCAGCTGTTGTGATAAATGCAGTTTACTGCTTGATGACTTCCCCATTCTCAATTCAAAGACATCCAGTGGATTAAGGACCCTTTCTTATTCTGAAACATTTTGGCCAACATCTAGGTGAACATGATCTCAGGTGGCCAAGAAGCAAATGACATCCTGGTCTGTATCAGCAATAGCATGGACAGCAGGGCCAGGGCAGTGATGAGGCAACATTTCAAATCCTGTGTCCAGTTTTTGGCCCCTCCCTACAAGAAGCACACTGAGGCGCTGGAGCAGGTACAGAGGAGGGCAATGGAGCTGGGGAAGGGTCTGGAGCATAAGCCTTATGAGGAGCAGTTAAGAAACTGAGGGTGTCTAGCTTGGAGAAAAGGAGGCTCAAGAGAGACCTCATCGCTCTCTACAACTGGAAGAAAGGTTGCAGCCAGGTGGTGGTTGTTTTCTTCTTCCAAGTAACGAGTGCTAGGATTAGAGGAAATGGCTTCAAGTTGCACCAGGGGAGGTTTCAATTGGATATTAGGAAAAAAGTCTTCACAGAAAAAGTAGCCAAGCATTGGAATAGGCTGACCAGGGAACTGGTGGAATCACCATCCCTGAATCATCGTTTATTTTAAAGAGAGTTAGGGACATTGGTGAAGTGGTAGACCTGGCAGTGCTGTGTAATTGTTGAATTCAGTGATTTTAAAAGGCTTTTCCAACCTAAATGATTCTATAAGTAGTAACAAACATTAACTCAGTCTCTGTGAAAATGAGGACTTTCAGATTTTCATATGAGAGCAACACACTTCTGTATCTCTAGAGATTAGCAGCAGTGGTAAAATAGGGAGCATGTATGTGACATTTTTTTCCCAGAGCCTGAAAAGATTTTAACAAATATTTTAAGCAAGAGGCAGATTGTTTGCTTTTATAAGTGACAGAGCAAGATCAGAGAAGAACCAACCCAAACTTCCCAATAACTTTTTCCTCTCTAAGACAGCTGCACATGCTAGGCCATATATGAAATTATTTCCTTATAAAGCCATCTGTCACAGTAAAGGACTAGTCCAGATGGGCTTTGCTCAGTACTAGTTTCCAGATGAACCAAACTTCTCAAATTTGAGGGAAATGTGAGCCATCGTAACACGATATAGGGAGAAGACGGAGGTTGAAAATCCACATGAAACAAGTTAAGTGGAATAGCACAGGGGTGATATCTGACTGGAAGGAACAAACAAACAAAAATTCAGAAAAAAAAATCTGCCTCCTTATTTGTTATCAAGAGAACTGATGTATATGCTGGATTGTGGGTGTATGTGTGCATAAGCTCACAAAAAAGCTCCAACCTGCCCTTCTCACATGGGCACATTACCGAGTAGCAGAGATTGATGCAAGCATTGCAAAAAAAATTAAACCTGAACTACGCAAGGCCTGTAAAGAAATTTTTAAAATATCTTTTTGGTGTAGATCAATTGTACCCTTGTTCAGGAAATAACTTCACATTTATTTGGGGAAAGAAAAACACCAAGCCAACCTTCTCTTTGCTTCCCTTCCTCTTCCCTATATGATAACATCTTCCCTATAAGAAGGGAGAAAACTAGGAAGATAACAGTTTGATCACCTGTTTTGCAGTGTTGATAAGTAGCTGAAGGTTTTGCTTCTCCTCTACGTGACAATATAGAAAGAAGTGAATGATGCCTGGAGAAGGTTTCACAAAAATTTTATGAATGACAGTAATATCAAAAACGCCTGGTTTAGTTGACTATTCTATTGCAAGATGTGTCACAATACCTGACACTTGTTAGCATTAGCCAGTTGACTCAGAATGGAATTATTCACAGCACTTACATCTCTTTTGAGAAAGAATGGCTGATATCATGAAGCCTACAGAACATTTTAAAGTCATGCAGAACATAGCTGCCTAAAGGGAAGAAGAACTCAAATTACGGCTCCACTAACAAGACAAAACAAAGCTGGGCTACCAAGCCTTTTGTCTGCTAAAATTTTTATTCAGAAAGCCCTTACTTATCTTCAGCTACAGCTTCACCAAATTCACCTGTGATGGGTCATAAATCCTTGGATATATCACAGCTTATGCTGACAGAAGATGAGTCTCTAAATTACTTGTTATGTTTTTGGAAACAAAGGAACATCTACCCTTCTAGGGTCTAAGGTCTAGAGTCCTTCCTCTCTTCCTTCTAGAGGATGCATTACTTGGGATTTTCCAAGAGACAGCTGCTTCTCCCCCTGCAGGGACTACCAATAACTCTTCTACTCCCGGAGCTCCTGTGAGTTTTACAGAATTGTAAATTGGTTTATTTTACTGACCTACATTTAAGAGAAATTTCATGCAAAAGGAAAGTCATCTTTTCATGTCTCTTCAGTAGCCCTGTGCTGTTTTCTAAAGACCTTCTCTCCTTACTGTTCCTATGTGCTGCATTTAGCTTTACTCTTGCAGTCTCCTAGCATCATCCATGACAATTTTACACTGTCCTCTCAGTTTCTATTATTTCCCCTCACAGAGGGCAATCATCTAGTCTCATGCTCAACTCCATGTCTGTTATTTAGAAATCAGCATAGCTTTCTCTACATCCCTATTTCTAAGTGATCGAGATTAAATACTAATTTAGAAAGGAATTATGTACACCTTGATAAAGATAAAATGCCTTGGTCATATTTTGCATAGGCGTCCAATTTATCTGCTACCCATAATTTTATCACTAACATTGATTAGGACTGCAAAGGTGGAGAAATGGAATCTTTGTTCTTTCTAATGCAGCACACACCCACTGCACCTTGAAAAACTGTTCCAGCTCTACTTGACAAGCTGAAAATTACTTGCTACCTTTCCTTGTCTTGGACGGGGTTTTTTTGGTACTAAGTTAAAAGGCTTATTTCCAGGTAGTAATTTAAAATAATACAGAATAAAGCTAAGGAAAGTTAATACACATTTTTAGAGAGGCTTTGCTCCCAAAGAACAGAATCACTTACTGTACAGACAGACTACCATTGATTTGGGATATAAAACCTTCCCACACACTCTACCTAGGTTATTTTAGGGGAAAAGATTTGGAGCTGTAAAGCTGCCTGTCAGTTCAGGATTTCAGAAGTCATGACAGACTGCTTGGAAAAAAATAAAAGAAAGGGAAAAAAAGGGGTAAGCATGAAGACTACATAATAATCATAATGTTTCTGGCTCAATGCTGCAGCAGGAGAAGATGCTGCAATTTGAAACTGAAGCCAAGGGAGAGCCTCTCCTAGCCAGGGGAGAAACCAGGAACAGTGGTGAAGTGCCTCAAGGATCATCTTTTTTTTTTT
>VWZN01018906.1:458248-481283 GCA_013396955.1 Regulus satrapa | reverse complement strand
TATGAATGTTCCTGGTCCTCAGCCAGTTAGAATAGCCCTGTTCTTCCTATGTCATCCCTTAAGATATTATGTCTCTCTCACCTTTGGTCATGGTACTGATGGCAAATCAATGCTAAAATTAGTCCAATTTTCTTTATACAAGGTACAGAATTTTAGTTTGCCTATCCCTGATGAAAAAAAAGCAGATGTGGACAATTGCATTCAAAAGGATGTTAATCAACTGCAAAAGCACTAACCAATTCTATATGCATGCTCTCCCACCATCTCATAGCAATGCAGTGTTCAACACTTCTTGCGTTTAAAATCTTCACGTCATGCTTACTGCTCTCTCATCTGGTTTCTGTTCCTCTAGTTTTGACAGGCCACTTGATTATTCTTTCCTACATTAACTGCTTCATATTTGCTATATTAAATTTTACACTGATTGCAGTTCGTGTTCCTAATTCATCAAGATCACACTCTATTTAAACAGATTACTCCAGAGTATTCACAATGTTCCTCAATCTGCCCCAGAACAGATGCATTCTGGTTTAGAAACTGAAACATCCAAATATGATTTCTTTTTTCTCTGAGACCTATAGGCAGCCTTCTTTTTCACAAACATACATAACAGTGAAGGTGCTGGAGTTCAGGAAGCATTTTTACATAGCAAGAATAAAAGAAGTACAAAAGCATTTCAGTCAACAACATGGGCTACTCAGCTGACAGGAGATAATAAACCCTGCTAGCACCATCATACCCACACAGGGGCACTGACCCTGTACGTGCTTATGTAGCTATAGTAAAAAGTGGATGGGGAAAAAAAAACTTATCTGTATCAGAGTCAACAAGGCCATATAAGGACTTTTTCATGATTTGGAATTTCTGTATTTTTAACCTTTTTATCCTTAATCAGTGAAATTTATAGCATGTATGAGTTAATTCTTGTGTGAACACAGGGTTTCTCATATCAATGCACAGTGTGCCAGGACCATTCCCACAACACACTCACCTCCCTCTCAAAGTTATTTCCTCACCAAGGAACACACAAGCATGCTACTTAAACACTCCATAAACTGCATTAGCTTTAACTCAGATTTTGTGTGGGTGTAAATGCAAATATAGATTTCATACATGGGAAACAGCAGAAGGTTAAAGAAATCTTAGTTATAAGCATACAAGATATACTAACAGAACAAAAGAACTAGACTATAGTACTGAGATGTGCTCAGAAAACCACTTCACACACAGAAACTCCACAGAAAGCACCATTTTTCAGAATTTGTTAGATTTTAAAGAAATGGGAGTTCTAGTTGTAACTAGAAGTCAAAAAAGAAGATAATACTGAAAGACACGAGAAGTTAAAAAAAATTAAAGAAAATTAAGGAGACTCCTAGAAAACCTTCAGAAACAGATAAATGATTCAGAGGTGAATAAGAAATCAAGAAAGGGAACATGAGACAGCAGGATATTTCAAGGACAACTAGTATAAAAAGAGCTAAGGTTTAGCTTCTGGATGCATGGTATACAGCAGCAGCTGCAGTTTGCAATTCAAATTAATGTAAAACAGACATATAACGTGTCTGCAAGGGAAGGCAGGTGAAGGTATTTTAAACAGCAAACACTATTCTATTTTAAAAGTCAGCATATCCATTTTAGGCAATGTCTGTCTTCTCTCCCTTTTAATCAAAGCCATTCTACCCTGGCTATTTCACAAGATACCCCCAGTTGTCTCCTATTGCCTGGCAGCTTTGAAAAAATCATTGTTTATACCAAACCAAAAAGATAATTAAAAGCTGAGAGTCTAACTGAGCTTTCATTCTCTATATACTTAATGAGTAAATGTCTTACAATTTTAAGCTATTAAAGCTCAGAAGAGTTTCATTTGAAAGAATTTTCTGAGATTCAACATTTAATGGAAAACCAAATCCACTAGAATAACTGGTTTGGGAGAGGCAATCAGCCTTAACTACTTAACATTAGTTTTATTTTCAGTATCGTTCAACTGAATTCAAAACCCTATATAAAACTTCGCTGCTTCCCGTGGGAGCATACTACAGTCTTCTGCCTCGCTTTCTCTAGTTACACTCACATATCTCTGATAATTTCAGATCCATTTATGTTCATTTTTATCTATGTGTAAAGTATTTTAAAGTATTGTCTCCTGTCCTCAAGTCCCCAAAGATTTCTTTTTTCTTTGGTCTATGACATCTAGGATTCAATCCTATGGAAGAAGCTTCAATCCCTCCCCAACAGCTTTGCCAAGCAAAATCACCTGCTTGTAGCAGGTACTCTGACCTACTTCAGAACTTTCTTGAAGTAAAACATAAGATAAAATACTTATTAAAATTTAAGAAAAAATGTGATACACACCTTGTACACCATTAACCATAGACATCAGGAAAACAGTCTCAAGAGAGTTTGATTTATATATAAAAATCTAAGCCATTCTCAGAGTACTACTGCCTTCATTCATACAATGGAAATATTTTCACCTACTTGTAATTGTATTAGTTTCTAAATCTGATTGAGTCGGGACAGTCTGGCCCCACAAACTGGCACACAGTTCTGGGACATAGATCAGAAGAGATTAAGGCAATACTTCCTCCAGGATTGAACAAATTGGTTACAAGCTTAAAGAGAAATGGAGGGGGAAAAGAGGCAGAATACATGGTATATCACTGATTTAATATTACATAATACACTTGTCCCTGAAGATCTGCTCAGTTTTAGTTCCAAAATTCCTATCTAAGAAACTGAATTGCATCTCCAACACAGGAAAGAATCCTTCTAGAGGTAGAGACCTGAATTAATCTTCAATAACTCAATGAGCCCCTGAAAAGTATGTCATTGCCCTAGACTTGCTTTCTACAGAAGAAGAATCACAAGAGAGAATTCCAGACTAACTAGGTTGAATATTCAAAAATATTTGTGTTTCTTGCCATTCACTACAAGCAACAGCAAAGTGCATGGCTTAAAAAGCTTCAAAATATTGAACACAAAATATTTCACAGTTTAATGTGGTTTCAGAAAAGAATCTGGTTTCATAAAAATTTAATTAGAAAAACAAGGTACAAAATTGGGCTGTCACTATCATTTCCTGCACTGTCAGTAATTTTTGACTTATTTTGCCAGTATCAATTGCTTTTTAAAGGGTTTAAAAGACCTCAGCTCCTGTAAATGCAAGGATTAGTTTTCAGAGAAAAACACAGCTAAAGACAGAGTACTTATATAGTTTTTCCCTCAGTATTCATCATTCACATAAGCATTTTCTTCTACACAACAGAGATGATGCTTAATATTCTCTTAAAAGGCTAGAAATTCTTAGTACCCTTGTAACAACTAATTCTAGAAGGAAAAAGAGAACAGAACAGGAACAAACCAGCAAATCCAACATCCAATATGCTTTTAAAAAGGATCATTACATCATACCACTTAAAAGAAAGACACACTTTGCCAACACAAAAAAACCCAAAAAAACCCACATTACTAACAGTAAGGGCTTCAGAGAATACAAACAAAATCATCTCAGTGAACACAACAGTTTGGCAATACACTGTAAAAACCTTCAAACCATCGATCTCATTTGGATCAGACCAAGTCATAGAGCAGGGGGAGCAGAACAGAGAAAGTTTAGGATGGCTACTGCTTGAAAGCATTACAAAAAGGTTAAAAAGATTTCAGCTGCTCATGAAGAACTTATTTGGTTCCAAGGATTGTGTGGAGAAGTGGAAACTCTTTTCCATGACCACATGACCTTTCTCCACAAAACAGTTGTACAGCTTCATCAGAGAACTCCTCAAGCACTTTTCCAAACTTTCTTCCATCAATTGAAAAAAAAACCAAAAACACAACCTCTCCACAACAAGATCACAGAGTTGAGGGTATTTCCATTTGTTCTTCTTTTCCCAATAGTCAGTAAAACACACACTGGATAATAAGCTGTTCTTGCTTACTTTGCATATTTAAACAACTATGTCCAGATGCAGAGCAAAAGAATCCTTATTCTAGAACGGGATAGTTCTGAATGACCACACCACCTCCTGTCCACAGAGAAACACCTCCTCACACAATACAGAACTCTACCTTGAAGAGCTAGAAATTACACTTCCTTAAGAAAAATCTTCTGACAGTACATAAACTCTCTAATGAGTATCTGGATATCTTTAAAGACACTAAGATCAACTTATGTGATTTTAACACATTCTGAAGCGGGTTTGCAAGTTTTCAGTCTCATTCAAGAGATAGCATCTCTTGTTCTGTACAGCGCACAAGCCTCTCCAAAGGATGGAGAAGATGGCGTCTTCTCTTCTCAGTTTTTAAAGTCAGTCTACAGTTCCTGTGAGATGCCAGTTGGCAGCCATGGAAACTCCTATTGTGAGAAGCTTTTTGGAGACAGAGCAACACAGTTGTCAGTCTCAGCTTAATAAGAACCGACCCTAGACAAATGAATGAACACACTGTTTTCAGGCAGGAATAGGCTTCTGTTCACTCCTTCACAGAGAACTTTATCTGAGTAACAATTAAAATTGTTAGTCAATGTCATTACATGACAATGAAACAGCCTATCCAGAAGCACAAGAGGTCAAGGACCTCACCTCAAACACCAGGATAATAGCAATTGCCAGCACATTTTCTATCCTAGTACAAATTATTTTAAACCAGATTTTTATGCTTTTCTCAAAGTACAGTCAAATTTGTAGTGGAAATCCACTTTTCTCAATAGTAATCGTAAGAATTTCCCAAGACTCCCAGAACCTATCATAACTTGCTGAAAGATGTTATTTTTATTCATTTATATTTTCTGTTTGCTTTTCAGACTATCATGTCTTCAAGAAGGGGCCTTTTCCTCAGTATTGAGAAAAAACCTCATCTTTTTAATCCTTCCCCAAAATCAGTTTCAAAACACCGAAGCCAGAAATCATACATCTTCCAGGAGGAAAAAAAATTGATTAAATATACTGCAGGCAAGAAAGAGGGAATGTGAAGTGCATTAAAAGCTAGAGAGGTGGTTTTTGGGGTTTTTTAATGTCTCTCACAGCTACATAACATGGTGGTCTGTCAGCACTGTCCAGAGAGGGCCTAAAATTCATGTCTAAAATAAGCATCACAGGTATTTTCTGATTGCTATGGCCTTCTAGCACTCACATTAGAAGCCCTTTAGGAAACAAGAACAGTTTAGGAACAGTTCATGCAGTGTAAGCACAATGTGTTTCAGGACCCCAGGTGGTAGTTCGGTATTAAAGTACTACCTCAAGAGCCATTGCTTCCCTGTTAAAATTATGTGAGCTGCAGAAATCCTTTTACTTAATGTTTTCTCACAAATAATTAGTATCTGCACAGCTACACCTCACAGAGAATTCAGCATGGTTCTCTTGTCAATCAACATTGCCCATGTGCCTGTGGCTGGCAGGGAGCTCCCAAGCCTTCAACAAAAGGGAGAAGATAAAGTTAATGTGCTGAGACACAGAAAATAGGATGCACTCAACATTCTTCCTGTTTTTGAAAGATGTCGACAATAAGTGCCATTTTGAGTGGATTGTAGCTACAACTTCACAAATAAAAAGAACATGCACAACCTGTCACACTTAAGACTAAATGCACCTTCGGTATTAAGAGTGGAAATGATTATAAACACTGATGTGAATCAAAATTACAGGCACACACAAAACTAGTCACTTGTTGAACATAAGTTTTATTTTGGTCAACATTCCTTTGGTCCAGATTGTTGTACAATATACACTACCCAAATGCTGAGGGGAGAATGTTATTCTGGAATGATACCTACTTTCATTTACATAGGTGCTTCTGTACCAAGGACAATCCAAGTCTAGAGAAAGACATTTAAGAGGTTTAATAAATATCCTACAAAACAGTACCTTTGGCCAAGAATTTACTGTACAAGAGAGATGTTATTATCAAATGTTTTTCAGAACAAAACCATAAACACATGCTCATATTAGGTGCAGGTGCAAACAGTAGCTATTGCTTCCTTAAGAGAATATTTTTTACAACGGTAGTATTCATTTTTAAAAACTACAGTATGATGTGTCTTCAGAAAGAAAAGTCCAGAGGAGAGGGAGCTTTTGCATCATAAAATAGCCAGTTTATGGTGGGTTTCCACTAAAAAAACATAAGCATATTACACTCAATGAATAAGCTTCAAGCTTTCCAGCACTATGACGTTCTCTCTCCTTGCAGCCACAATTCTTCAATATCTAATATAATGGCTTAAAACAAGGTTATTGAGGGACATCCTATGCCTCACACTGTATCTTCTGTAATGTACACATCTTTAAGTAACCACGGCTGTACTTCATACCTGTAAAGGTAATTTTACTTGTGATAAAATATTGATGAGGAAAAAAACCCCAACAAATAGTGACTGTTATTATTCTGGTATCTTCGGCACTGACCATTTATTTGTCTGGAGTCAAATCAACATCAGAATGCATATGCTGAAAAACAGTTTGCATTATTGCATCTTGTTAAGCTAAGCAAACCACCTGTTCAAATAAGTAGGTCCTATTATAAACCAGACGTTGGTTCTGCCAAAAACAAACAGAGGATGTACAAGGTAACAAAGCACTGTTGTCCAACCTTTAGTCTTTGTCAAAACATGCCAGCTGTAAATACCCTGCACAAATATACACATCATAGTACTTCTAAAACTGGCAGTATTTCACAATATTGCTGTTAAATGTGACCTTGATTATTTTCTCACCATTTTAGTCATTGGAGTTATTCTAGAAGTGCACCAAGTAAACAGAAATCAGAAAATAGCGTGTAACAAAGCAACTGGGCTCTATCTCCACATGCAGCTTGTGTCCTCAATGTCTGCATTGTGTCCACACACTGCCTTTTAGAAGGTCATTTTTTAATGCACGTCAAACTAAAAATGCCACCTTCCATTAAGGAAAGGTTAGAAATCAAACTGGAACTGTGCAACTACAGTAAAGCAAGACACATTTCAGTCATGAGAAAGTGTTTCTTCTCTGAGAAAGGATGTGATAATATTAAGGGTCAACACCAGCAATATCTCATCGTGAACTTAAAGATATGGTTAACCTAAAAAATTGAGTAGTGCTCATAGTAAGAGCATGCCCTCATTATCTGTATTCCTACAGGCAGCCATTACACCTACTCATTCTATTTTTATTTTCCTTACATAGCAAAGTTGGCAAGGAAAATGCCTCAAGTTCTCCCCCCGGAAAGCTTTTGAATTTGGCCTGTGCTTATAAGACTGTTAAACACTTCTGAGAGTCCCATCATCTTCAAACGCATCACTGTGGAACAGGGAAGTAATTCTATCTCTTTCTCTAGAGTACGAAGACCCTTGTACCAGTAGAAATTAAGTGTATCTATAAAAGTATACGTAAAGTATTCCAGACACGGTGTGAAACCTATCCAACTCTGAGGAGTCATTAATAATTAATCTACAAGACTATGCTAAATGCAGGCCATTGATGTGCTTTATGATCAGACTGCAGCTGTATATTGTGCCCTTTTTAGCACAAATGAAATTATATTCTAAGGCTTCTGAGACCTTGAAGTCAAAATATGGATTCTGATGGGCTATAAGGAAATGCAAATAAATTTGAAATGGCTAATACAATACACCTAGGTAATCAAGTCCCAGAGTTCTTAGAAACACTCACAAAGCACAAAAGTTACTAAATTTTCTAAAACCAGGAAGGAATTCTTGGGATAGGGAATCAACTAGATGTCAAAGGAGAGCTTTCTTCCTAGAAATTTTAACTTTCCTCAGGTTCTGATTGCCTCTTTCATCGAGACAAGCTCTCTACATTGTCATCAAATTTTAAAGGCCATCATTTAAATTTCTCTTAACTGAATAAAATATTTATTCACATATTTTAGAGATGCAGATCAAAACATCACAACTAACTATCTAACTCTCATCACAACCAACATAAGTAACTATCCTATTGGAGAATGAGCATTTAAGAGTATTATTTTTCCATGTGTAGTATGGGACAACCACCTAACTTGGATGCCCAGTTAAGTCTCTGACTCCAACTACTCTCTTTTTATCAGCCTGAAGCATCTAATGATAGTACCCAACAACAATATACATAGCACACTGTCAACCTGCATTAAAAATACAGGGGCCTCATTATTGCTATAGAAGGGCAATTCCAGTGTTGGCCTCATAAAATAACTTAGAAGAGAGGACGGTACAGAATAGCCTGTCGCCAAGTTATATTCCCACAGAATGATCCCAGGAGAGCTTTATTCTCTTATCCTTACAGTAAATTACTTTTCTTGACTCAGAGCTTTAAGATTTTATTGCTTTTTAAGTTAGTTAAATAAAGATTTAATCACAAATTTGTTAGGTTTAGACCCTCAACACAGGCTTTTCCAGAACCTTCAGAGCTCCAGCAGGAGTCACAGTAGAAGTCCCCAACTACAAATAGTACTGGAAAAATTTTAGATTTGCCATGAATTTCCTCCCAGTAATAATTCACAGCTTGAATTTAGCAATAAAAAAAAATCTATCATCGTGTCCCCTACGCCATCTGGGAGATCAGGCTTTTGGCAAAGAAAAATGGAGCAGCAATTGCCTAGCAGCACAGGAAATCAATGACTTCCCCACTCAGGGCTGAGCAACAGGCAGCTCCCGCTGAGCACAGAATCATCCATTTCCCTTCCTGCCAGCAAAGCTGCTCTGTACATGCAGACAGCAAAGTCTCTGTTACACCTGCAGGACACACACATACCCCCCTTCCTCTAAACCCTGACCTTACCAGGAGGGTTAGACAGGGAGCTACACAATTCCATGTGTATATCCTAAAGGGGAAGGAGTGTGGAGATGGCAGTCTCTTGGGAGAGCTTCTGGACACGAGGATTTCAGGCTACAATGTAGGTAACAAAAACACCACTGATTTAAGCTCAAGTCAAATCTGCTGAACTGACAAAGGATTCAACTGAACTATGCCAACATAAAGGCCAAGAAAATCTGGTCATCTCTTTAGCCCTGGTAGTAGGATAAAACTAGGTAATTTCAGGAATTAGAGTTTTAAAACAAGTGTAAAGGGTTTGGGTGGATTTTTTTTTTTTTTTTTTTTTGGTTTGTTCTAAGCACAATCATTAAAGGGGAGTTGTAAATTTAAAAAAGATAAAAGCAAGCACTTTATCCAGGAGACAACATTGGCACCCTTCCAGACTGTACTTCTTCAGAGCTAAACCACAAGTGTATTTACATACAAAATACAAAGCACTTGCATTCCTTTCTTAGTGAGAGGGTTTGCAGGAACTGGAATAATCATTCAAGATCTTCTGTCAATGTCATAGCAGAGACCACCACTGACCTCTGCAGCTTAAAACGCTCGACTCCTAGAGAGAGTTTTCACTCAAATTTACTAGCGTTAGTGCTACCTGGAGCATGACAAGGTAAGGAAGAACAGGAGTTGATAGTTTCCCTGGACACACTCTTCACCTTTGCTGCATACAAAAAGAATTCCACATCCACATTTTGCTCCAGGACAAAGCTCCCAATAAAGTCAAGGGGATCATTACAGGCATGTACACAGTCACCAAGAAATGTAGTACAGTGTGTAACTGGTGTCAGAGGTTACTGATACAAAACAGCAGATGGAAGGGACTTCTGGTCAAGCCAGACTTGGCCCTGATTTGAACCACTGTTTTGAATAAACAGCTTGTCCTTTAAACAGCCCTCTCTGAGATCAGAGAATACTGCTGTAGCTGCTTCTGGAGCTATGCCTGCACATCAGCCCCAGCAACTGCAGCTATGTTAGAACATCACCAGGTCTTGCTGAGCATTTATTTGCCTGTCAAATCAAGCAGATTTGGCAGCACCTCACAATAGCAATACTGTCTGCTACATATCTGTGAATCACTGAACCTAGAATCTGTAAAAGCACAGCTATATCACAGCAGAAATATCATGGTCTCTAGCAGCTTCTACCTTCTCAGGGAGACTTCTTCAGTTTAATAAGTTACATCTGTAAATGCAAATATCTGCCTTATTTCTCTAGAGTCACCATTGCTCTAAATCAATTCAGGTCATGCTGAAATTAGCCTTGCCCTTCAGCAGGTTAAGAGCTTCTCCCATTTTGCTATAATTAATATATGTCTGTAGAAAAATTACAAATAAAGTGAAAGACAAAATGAAGTAGGAGTACTCTGTAATTTTTTTTTGTGTATCCCTCTATCCCCAAGTTCAATAAGAAGCCTCTCAAAAACCTTGCTCTGCTTCAATTTAATAAGTCAGCAAAAAATAAACACTGCTTGAAGGTATTTCACACAAAAAAATAACATGTAACCTACAAGAGACTCCTCAATAAATGTGAGCACCACACACAATCCTACCTGTATTTCTGCAATAGGGAAAATAGCTCATTCATTTTCTAAGCTTGCACCTTCTTCGTTGTCCATTTTAGGTGCAGTAAGATTCATCATTTAGTCACTCTGGAGAGCAGTAGGTCTGCATTTATCATGGTGAAATGTGTCCTCACTGTTTGTTCTTACAGTTTACAGAAAGCCAAGTACAATGACTCATAAAACTGCTGCAAAAAAAGCTGAAACAAGTTAACAGAATGAGCTTCTCTTAAGTGACATCCTTCATCCCACGTTTCCGGCGTGCAGAGCCAAAACCATAACACACTTTCAACCAAACAGATTTAGAGCTGTTATTTATCATAAATGGCAAGACCACCACCAAGGCCAAGTAATGCTTTATGGTGTTCCTGAGCTGCTCATAGATCTGAAGTATATTACAAGCAGTAGAAGGTCTGGCTGTACATTCTAGAGCAAATGGGACTCTTTTCTACTAATGTACTATTATTTTCTTTTTGGAAAATTATATTTTCTTTATGCTGAGAATGGTCATCATGAAAATTCTTACCTGCTTTCCATCTAGTGTGTACAAGCGTTTAACCACCCCTGAATCCAGCTTGATGGCATCAGTTATATCAGTAAGAACCTGTTCAAATGAATGTGCTGTCTTCTTGTTGAGCAGAATCCGGACTGCTTTCCTTGGCTTCACTCCGCTCCTGATAATAGTGACCAGTTTAGGCCTAATGAAATCCTTATTCTCTTTTGTATCTGGAGTACCTCCTTTAGCAGTGGCAAGAGATGGCACTGAACGAGAAGTAGAAGTTGTCTTAACATTCACTGACCAGTTTGGGTTTACATTCTTTGTGTACTCCAGTTTCTTGAAGGGTTCTATGGAACCACATACATAACTTTCACCTGTGGAAACAAAAGCAAAAGTCCAGCAAGTCAGACTGGAGAGGGAAGGAAAAAGAAAAATGCAGGAAAATATAAAATCAAATCCTTCTCAAATTATTAAATACTATTCTTATAATTCTTGATCTATATTGCATTCCCTTCTTAGATGCTACTGAACACAAAACGAGCAATCTTTTTAAAGATCATTTTTCAGCTAACTGTTCAAGAAATGTTGTTACAAAAATCCTTGAAAGCAACAGTTTTCTCACCAGAAAACACTATTTTCAGTGGGGATCACTGCTGTCAGTAAACACAGTAAACAGAGTTCATATTTTACCAGCTGCCCATCCCCAGCACATTATCACAGCACTCTTCCAGCCTTCATGCTTAAGTGTCCCACTCCTAAAAACCAGCAGGTCCCAAATACTTCACAGAAAATACTGTGACACATTACCAAAAAATATAGGCTACAAAAAACTTTTTTATAAAAAGGTGGATGAAAGTGTAACGGAAATTTTTAAATTTTTTTAAGCTTTAGGCATCATAAACCCAGGATATGTATAGACAAGAAACCTCTCTGTATTATTTACTGACTAAATATAGAATATGTGAGGAAATGAAGACAAAGAGCAGCAATTAAAGACTTGTCATCACAACAAATTTACCATACTTAAAAGAAAAATAGTGGCTATTAGTTCCTCTTCCTGCTGGAATATATCTACATTAAAATATTTTTGCAAATACCACACCCACACAACTTCTGGGGAAATAGAAATCAGCCAGAAAACCCAGTACCCTGTAGATTAGCATCTGAATCCAGTCCAGCTGAAGGCTGCTGTGTAAGGGGCACCTGGTTGGGTGCTCCCAAACTTTCCCTTGAGCTTGACTCCAAAGCTGTGCTGGTAGTAGCACTGGATAAGTTGGATCAACTCAGTGATCTGACTGAACTTACCAAAGACAATACTAATTTTGCAACATCAAGTTGATCCAGTTCATCCTCTATCTGAGGAAAAACAAAGAAAAAAACAAGCCAAAAAAAAAAAAAAAACCCCTCAAAGAAACCAGCGCTAGATTCAGCAAGACCACACCTTCTGGCAGCCTGCAGTTAAATCACAAATAATGCAAGATCCTATCCTGAACAATACCACAGAGACATCTGAGATGTTTTAGTTCTTCTGGGTTCAAGAGTCCACTGTATGATAACAGCACAGAGGCCTCCACATCAGAAATTTAGCCCAGAGTAACAAAGCCAGAACAAAACTCAGTGATGCGCCTCCTATGCCAAAAAAAACATGTAAGAATCAAATATATTCCCAATGACCCCTACCCCTAAGGAAATGGGACTCACAGATCACTCATTAAAAGAAAAGTAAGTATTAAAAATTTACTTCTGAACAGACATTTTAAGGTTTCGAGGCACCCAACCCAATTCCACAGATGTTACAGCACACAAGGAATGCAGCCAACATGCACACATCACCACATTTAGAAATGGAGGCAGGGAACCCTGGGACTTGAGGTTTGGATAAAGGTAGGGTCTTCCTTTTGGCCACAGCAGATATACAAGATGGACAGATATGTATATGGAAGCATCAGAATGCAAAGGCTCAGCTACAGTAATAGGTGGTCAAAGAGTGCACATTCTCTTTTATCCATGTCCTTCTCCAAATGTTCTAGCACTAGCTTCCCAATTACTGCCAGGTCAGAATGCACCTAACAGAACACATCTGACACAAAATTAGCAAGTTTTAAGGGAAAAAAAAAAAAAAAAGAAATCCTACTATGGGTAAGACTGCTCTCAATCCAATAAATATCTGCTCTATAAAATAATTTGCAGAAGTCTCTTTTATAAATTTTTAAGCAAAATGTATTCTTATCTAAACTTGTGTTTGCCATAAGATCTAAGATCCACTAGCAAACTCTTAATTTTTTTGAGGGGGATATAAATCTGGATTTTCAGGTTCAGTCTTATTAGAGAAATTATTCCCTTCAGTTGTACAAAATAACATTTATTTAAAATCAAGTCTTCAAATTAAAACTCACTTCTAAAGGGTAGGCTTATAAATAAATGTCGATACATACTCTACTCAGAAGATTTACATTTCATTTATTAAGAACTCTTGGTTCCCCTTCTTGAAAGGACAGCATTCCACATAATTTTAAATATCAGCTACATTTAAAGGTCAGATGGATTCCTTGTAGCATTTAACTGCACATCAGCTCTTCATTACAAAACTAAATTTGTATGAATGATCATAAAAAAAGGACCAATAGAATCACTGAAGGTTTGGGATTGTTTGAACATAAGCACTTTTGCCCTTTCCTCATTTCCAGTAGTACCATACTACATCAATAAACTATTTACACCAAGACATTTTTTTTTCCTTCAAGAGGCTCATATTTAGCTACAGAACACCTTGGACATTGAGTATCCAAGGCCTTCAAAAATTAAATATCTTTAGTAAGAACAATTTTATATAGGTTAACAGAAATACAGACACTTCTGCCATAATGTTATTTAATGTTTATAATGTTATTTCAAACTATTTTAGATCTTAGCCTGGGACTGTAATTTTCATGCATGCTGGTCCTAGGGGTCAGGCCTGTAAGAATAAAAATCTTCAGCACCTCTGGTGTTTGTATGCACAGGAAAAGGACAAAAGGTCTTCCACTAGATTTTCATTCTCTTCTCTTTCACCAGTACCTTCGGGAGAGAAGACTTTAAAGAAGTTTCAAAAGGGGCATGACTTAAAAGGCCAATAAATCCATCTCCTGCTTTAGCTATTGCTTCCTTATCACCAGCTTTCAGTAAATAGCAGTGGGAAGAAGTAACAATCTCCAGACACTAGATTCCTAACAGAACAAGTGTCCAGAAGGATTCTTTGCAGAAACTGGATTAAGCAAAGGGCTCAAACAACACAGCCCATTTAAAAGTGTCAATTTGATTGCAGCTCCCCAGGAGAGGGGAGCAAGTGTTTCACAGCGCAGTCAGCTGTCACTAATGGAATTTTGACTCTTGATTACAGTATCAATAGCCATTAGGGAAAGAAAAGGGAACACCCAGCTGCTTTGGGAGATCTGGCCTCTAGGAAAAAAAGTGATTACTACACCTTAGAAAACATCCTTTTCTGAGAGCCTCTTCACAGCAACAGTGCAAATGAAACCACACACCACTGGAACATTTCAAAAAAGATGCCCAGCATTTTTTGGTCAGTTGCAAACCAGTAACACTACAATTTAATTTGTATAAATGCTCAACACTTCAGGAAATATACCATGTGGGAAAATAAAATAAATCTTAGCATTGAGAAATTAATCAGAATGGTAATCATATAGAAGGGCAGATCCCAAAACATTGTTTATGCTTTAAAAAAAAAAAAAAAAAATAGAGAGAGAGAGAGAGAGAACCCTACTATGGGCAGTTACACTTCTGTCAAAATTCAATGGAACTGACCTATCAGAAACATGTAACACTGGAGGATAGTTCTTATCAGGTCATGACAGAAATTCAAGACATGCTTCACTTATTAAATATTTTTAAATAATATCACTGTGTACAAAGTGGTTACTAGGAAGACATTGAAACAGTGCACAGAAGTACTAGAGCTTTCCTGAAGTGTCTCCCTGTTTTCCATATTGGTATTAGCAGTTAGTTTGTTTCCTTCATCTTGATGATGTTCTCCCTATAAGAACCACCAAGGCAATATCTCTTAAAAGCCATTTTTTGGTATTGCTTTTCTGTGCTTAAGGTGACTTAGCCTAAAACAGCTTCAAGAGGAAGCCAGTTGATCTTAGGTGGAAACCCTGGAAAAGGAAGAGAGAATCTGTTTGAATCACACAAGCAGAGAGAGAACATCAGTTCCTCTCTGTGAAGCTCAGGACTTGCCAATTTATGGAAAATAGTGTTGATTCCTTGGAGTACAGTGTGTAGTAGGAACATAAAGTTAATTTATTAATTAGCACTGATTTATTTGGGTCCATTTCCCCAACAGATAGGCCAAGAAATATCTTAAGAGGATGGGGAAGGTTGATCCAGTTCATCCTCTGGATGAATAGCACCCACAGCACTCCAAGCCTAGGCATACCTGCTTCTCTTCACTTCCACCCTTTGGTTTTATACATACAAAAGGCAGAATCTCAACTGCTCAGGAGAAAGGACAAAGAATTCTGACTGTGCCTCACCACACAGAGCAGATTGCAAAAGGAAGATGACCTGAATCAAATAAATTACTGATTCTTGATAGTTCCCAAATGTGTTAGTTAATAGAACAATAACCTACTTTAACTACATTGCTGCTGCCTTGTCTTTCTGCAGGGTCTGAAGAGATGCAACAGTGCAAAAGAGATGGAGCATCTACAGGAAATAAATCTGACCTACACATGTCCACCTAGCAATCAGATGCACTAGAAACTTTAAATCAGATCTCCTCTGACCTTTGAAAGGAGGCCTTTCACTAACTTTCTTCTTAGTTCAGACTAAAAGTTTTCTTTCCTCATCAAAAGCAAAATAAAAATACTTCCTCTTCCTCTGCCCCCTCAAATGTCTGTAGTCTTGCTACAAGAAAGAAAAGTACTCTACAGACTTTTAAAAAACTCACCAAAAATAATGTAAAGAACATAGAATAAGAAAACACATGGACTTCTAAGAAACTGCTAAGCAAGGCACAAAGATAATCAACTGGCTAAAGGCTGAACAATCAAATCAAATAATCAAATCAACAGTGCCAGAAAAACCCTCTACTATTTTATGCAACAGGATCATTCAGCTGTTTGTTTATTAAACAATATAAGGATTGCAGCCATTTCTGCCACAGGATTCAGTCCAAGTTTCCCTAAATTTGATAGCCCTGGATCAGGTCCATGGTAAATATCCAGTGTAAATTTAATCCTACAAACAAATGTCCACATAGATTCAGCTCTACAAACACTTAAACAGATACTTTACTATTATTATTTTGATAGCACATTACACATGAATATGAATCTTTCCAGCCCATCAATTCCCAGCTGCTGAGGTAGGCATGATGTAGAAGAAAGAAGCCATTAGCTCTAGAGAGCATCAGAGACCACGTCAATCAATTCCTACAGTCTGGCCTGGCTGGGCTTCTCCCCAACAACACCCAAGTGGTTGGCAGAGTCAAGAAGGCAGCAGGAGTACTGGGAAGGAGAGGGAGAAGCTGACATAGGAGAAATGAGGTGACAGGAGGCCCATAAACAATACAAGTCAGGAACACTTGCAGCCTATCACTTCAGCAAGGAGACGCTGCCTTTTGAACCCTCCGCTGGCAGGCAGCTTCTCTGCTGCCCTGAGCACAAACTGCCTGCCTCCATCACGAGAGCCTTCCCACAGTCCTCATGTGACCCAGCATCTCCTCTGCCCCTGCAGCGAGGTTCACATCTCTCAAGGGTTATTAGCTGGTTACAGCTATTACTGGTTTTTAAAGCTGGTATATCTGCATCCTTTCTAACTGCACCTCCAACAAGGTTTGCAGCTCAGAGGCAATCCCTGAGGGGCATTTATTTTTCTTTTTCAGGTTATTCCTTAAAATTGTTTTTGCCATTATGCCTACACAAAGCATGCACACACAGATAGAAGTCTTTAGAATCGCTTGGCAGTGCACCCAATATTGACATGTGACAAAATTGTTTCCCAGTATGCTATCAGCAATGTGGTCGGGGGTTTTCGGTTGGTCTTTGCCAGCTCTCAGCTGCAGGGTTAACTCCGTGATAGGTATTGTAGAAACCTGAAACAATAAATTCTGATTTATACCCAAGACTCTGAGGTAATATTAAAACAGAAATTAATGAGAAAGGGATGCAGTTCTGGCTATGGATTGATTCTATGGTCTTTGTTCCACATAGCAGGACCCCAGGAAAAAACTGCAAATATTCTTTGTTTCAGAGCTACTTTGCAAATGTTCATTGATTATTTTGGGGGTAAGACCTCTCCACGTTCAGCTTTAAGGATGATACAGTTTTGTAGAAGTCCTGTCGTGAAACTTCCTTTACAGCTAACAAATTTAGCCTTCAAGAGCAACTTCATTTTTATTGTTTCTACATGCTTTGATTGGGTGTCACGCATAGGGAATAAAGTCATGTCACATTCAGAACCTATTCTTTAAACGTAAAAGGGTCCTAACATCAGGGCTGACAAAAAGAAGAAACCTGAATCCGTTGCATTATTTCCTTCATGCAGGGTCACAAAAGTTACAGAGCATGTGAAACTTTTTACAACAGTATGTACCCCTCATTATCAAATTCCAACAAATCTCAGATGTGTAAGTCTTAAGAAAAACAAAAAACAACCAAACAAAAGATGGGGGGAAAAAAAAGAGCCCAAAACAAAATCAATCAAACCACAGAACCCACAAAGCCCCCACATCCAGGGAAGTCATTACTTTCAAATAAAGAGAAAATGTGTCCATGCATCTCAAAATAATCTACAGCACCAGAATACAGCCAGCCATGCCAGCTCTAAACTGCATGCAGAGTGAACCTAAATATAACTGAAGCAAAACAGCTCTTTTACAATCTTTTTTCCTTTGGGACTATCTTTCATGCAGCTCTGTGTATTTAGCTCTGGGATGAAAGACAGTGGCTGCTGTCTCACTTCCCCAAGAGTCTCTTTTGTCTTTATGTATCGCATAAGAGAAGGTAAGAGGACAGGAACTTCCTCACAGGCATAAAAGCAAAAATCAAGTCTAAAAATCAAGGCTTTATACATCTGCTTTACATTGCAATCAGCATATCAATGCCCCCCCAATCACGTAAATTCATAACAGTCTCAATAAATAAATTAATGAATTTATACAGGAGGGGAATAGTTTCACTGTGAAGAAAGCAATGCTCCATATTTCAGTAGTTGGAGCACAAATGTCATTTGGCAAGAGGCAAAAATCAAGTGATTTTCCAGCTATTTAAACACAAAGCACAGCTTCAAGCTAATTAATGCTGTACTAGACAAGCCAAACTCTAATAAATTTGTATAGTAAAGAGTGGAAGGAGCTTATGCAAAAACCATCATTGAGCTAATAACACATGAACCCATGCTCCACTGTGAAGTTCTGCGGGTGAAACAACCCACCTTGCAGTTTTATACAAATAAAAGAAGCCCCTTTTCAGATAGAATGAGGATGTAGCTCTCTGTAAATCCCACAGTCTTAATGGGACAAGAAAGCAAGATTGTCCTCTTTGAACTATAACAAGAAGGAAAGATGCATTCATTGAAAGGGTAAGGAATAAGGTCCCACAGGACAAAAAGATATCCCAAAGGACTTCTTTAAAATAATCTTAGGCACTGTCATTCATTTTGATTGATTAATAACTAGTATTATTCTTCACTAGGATGCCAAAATACACCAATCTTACAAATTGCTGGACTTACTTCTGAATTCAGTTCTTTAATTTCAAAACTGGTCCAAACTAGCTGCAAAAGGACTGTGCAAATCAACATTAACATCAATGAAACTTGCTTCTTGTTGAGCATACCAATCAAATAAGCAAATGCACAAAGATTGTTTTTAAACAGATGTTGATTAACATTGGTCTTTCCCCCCAGAAATTGATTTTCTCTAGCAATTAAATACAGTCCTGACAAATATAGTTTTAACTGTGCCCTGAAATTGGTAACATTGCTCCTATGGTCAGTTTCCTTTTCATTTCGCTGGTCCTAGCCCCCAAACCCGTTACTTACACAGAATTCTGCCCCTTCTATTTTCTTTCTGAAGCATCTTCATTTTGTCCCCTACTTTCCCTTCTACACAAGGAAGATTATCAAATATATCAGGTTCTCAATAACTTAAAAGCTTTTCTCTGCTATGACACAAAAAGGAGACCACCCAATGGTGGCTGAAGAGTTGCTATGCAAAGCTGTGTTCCTCCTGGAGCCATATTTGGCATTACCATTTTATTCTTCTCTCTCCATATTAGCCTTCTTCTGATTCTCTCTTTACATCTTGATACTGCAATTTCTCTCACCTGGTGCTAAAACTCAAAATCAGATAGAAATTACAATTTCTGTTACAACTCTAGATTGACTGTCTGGTGTCTATCTATATATTCTTTACTGGTTTGTCCATGGCACCTGGGGCCAGGGTAGGATAGAAGCAAAAATAAATTAATTGTTCCACCTTTATTTTCTTGGAACACAATAAAGTACCTGCATTTAAATTTCACAGGTAAGAATCACTCTTATTTATGGTCATGTGATAGTCAATGCCTTCCTACTCTGTACATTCTGATGTTTTACACTAGAAACCCACTGCAGTTCAGAAGCACTTCATGCTGGAAAAGCTACTTTAGCTATTTGTAAAACTTGTGAAAAGTACTATTAATTTTTTAAGTTTAATATTCAAATTGATTGATGCTGACAGCTTCTTTTGGTAATAGACCTATCACTGAAGGAGTGATAAATTTGTTCTCAATGGGCAAATTAATGACTGGCATGTCTGACATTTGACAGTGACCAAGAATTGTCAGTTCTGACCAAATCACTGATGATGGTTTATACTGCAGGTACATGAGCCTTATTAACAGACACATAAGATCCCTACAACTACCTGAAAGAAGGTTGTAGCAAGGTGGGTGTTGCACCTCTCTTCACAAGTAACAAGAAATAAGACAAGAGGAAAGGCCTCAAGTGGTGCCAGAGCACAATTAGATTGGGTATGAGGAACAATTTCTTCATGGAAAGAGCTTTCATGCACTGTAACAGGTCATCCCTGTAGGTTTTTAAAATGTGCAGATGTGACACTTAGGGACATGATTTAGTGGTGGCCTTGGCAGCTCTGTGTTAATTGTTAGACTCAATGATGTAAGAGGTCTTTTTCAACCTTACCAATTCTATGACTGGGGAAAAGAATTATGCTACAGAGGAAAAGAAGTTTACAACGTACAAGCTCAATTGTGATACAATATTATTCTTTTCACAGGTTGCCAACACTTATGCCACTCAATAAGAGGCCAGTATTGTACTTAAGGCATATTTACCTGTAGAGAAGAGGTAGACCTCTTCACTAGGCTTCACAGACTTAAAAAACCAAAAACATCTGAACTGAATTTCACAGATTTCATTAGCACCACAGACCTTTTGAAGTTTACAGACTAAACCCTCATTGGTTTGACCTCACATCTTTATGAAAAGAAGGATTAGATGCAATCTTCAGGATCTAGGACTATCAACACTATGTTGAAAGGAAAAGGTTAGACATGTTCAACAAGGAGATAAGTAGCAAGGCAATGATATTTCAAGGCATCATTTATGATATTCACAATTCTATTCAGACCATTGGAAATCCTTCCTTTATCAACAAGAATACCATTGTCTAATATGTTAAGTCTTTCAAAAAGAGGTAAAGGCTGACTCAAACTTAACTTACACCTCCATATCTTACTGCTCACCTTCTACTAGCTGATCCAAAGAGGAAATCTTCTTGGAGCCATCAATTGTGTAGATTGTTCTCACTCCCTGGGGCAGGTTCACATTGTCGGACAGAGTTCGGGTCAGGTCAGCCAGGAGAGCTTCAAAGGACCTAAACCGGTCAGGGGAGATGGCATATACAATCCCTTTGAAATACCGGTCTCCATTACGATAGAAACGAACTTTCTTGGCTTTCTTCTCAGAGCTCAGGGTCTGTAGAGTACGGGTTCGGTAAAAGCTGCAGTGGGCACTGTGAGTAGGGCTGGGTAAACCGTTCACCCGGGACCCCCTGCCATATCGCTGCGCTTTATCACGCTCATCAAAATGCTCCAGCTCCATATCTCTCCCAAGGGACATCTTGAAGTTCAACCTAAAGAAAGGCACAAGAGGAGAGAAGAAGCTTAGGAAACCTAGATGTTTAAAGGGAGCTCAATTTAAGACTTCCTGTTATATGGGTTGTTCTTACAGAGGACTACTTTCCAGGTTGAGAAAAATTTTTGAACAAAACCATTCTACAATCACATGGTCATTTTACACATAAGCCTCTTGCCATGCCTTAAGAACTACATTTAAGTTAGACATCGTAGCAACGTCACTCCTGAACCCAAATACTAACGATAAGCAAACACCGAGAAGTGGTTGTTCAAACTGAGTATCTCGGAAAATGAGGTGACAAAGTTGACGTACTGGAAAAAAGGAACAAATGCATCAGCTTTCTACTTTCTCTCATGTTATATTCAGGTGCTATTTGAGTCTCATCTACCTTCTAGACTGTTTGCCCCCTAAACTAAACTATTGGTTCTGACTGTGATCTCAAGAGGTGTTGTTTCAGAAGGGCGCCAGTTGCAAGCAACTAAACAATTAAGAAATTTTCAGAGGAATAGATCTGGCAGGTTAGCACTGAGAAACAGGACTATCACACATAGCGGGTCAATCCCAGTGATAAAAACTACCTGCATACTCCAACCACTGGTTTCCTCACAGCCTAAGCTTTGTAATAAATTACTTCAGTTGTCCTTATGCAAATACGTTACACACTCTGAACCAACAGAAGATCTCAAATAAAGAAAAAAATGTATTATAGAGAGACAGTGGTTTCCACAGAGCAAGCTTCAGTGCTCTATACCTTGCAAGACTTATTATTAATATCCCAAGGCTAATATTCTAACTAATTAAGGCCGACAGTTTATTTTCCCATCACCAAAGGAGCAATAACGGTGTCATTGGGCAAATTAGCAATTGGTGTCCCTCATGTTTGACAGTGAGAAACACCCATCAGCCCTGACCAAAACAATCCCAGTTGCTCAATACAGTTTACATAAACAGAAGTTCACATGCTCTGAAATAAAATCAAGGAGGCCAATACTGTTCCTTTTTGACAACTAATACAAAGACTAAATAATAAGTGCACATTAATCTTCACAAACAGAAGACACAAAAATACAAAGCAAAATCAAATAATCAAAAGATCATTAGGTACAAAACATATTCATTTTCATTTAGGAGCCACCTAGATTTGCCATTGTCTGCAGAATAGTAAAGCACTGTACGTTTATTTATAGCACAGATGCATGGACCTAATTTAGAAGTGGCCTCTCCCATTGATTTCCAATAAAAAGACAAAAACCAGCAAGCACTAGCTTTGTTTCAACCACTCATAATGATGTGGCCATTAAGAAAAAAGATGGATTCAAACCATCTGTAGAACAGTGGGAGGAAATAGAGAAAAACTTACAGATGCTCTTTGGCTGGCAGAAGTTTGTATTAAACCAGTGATTATACAGCTGGACCCTGATGCTGCAAAGCTGTAGGTGATGTGCTCAGCAACTTCTCAGAGCAGTCCATGTGCTGGACTAGCTCAAGCACCTAAGGCAAATGTGAGGCCCTAGTGGAAATAATTCACCCTACTTTGGTTACAGCTCGCAACTGACTTTGTTACACTGGCACAGTATCATATGCTTATGTATAAACACAGGATTTATACTTGCAAATCCTTTTAAAAGTACCTACACTTAGTACAGTGTATGTGTGTGTGTTTTCTTATACATATAAGAAAAAGACTAATCTCTTCTTTTCCCATGCATGCTACATCCCACTTCAGTTAAATGAACAAGAACATTTACTGTGGCATTTCACTGATGCTTCTCTGTAGGTTAAATGCAAAATATAGCTAAGTGGCCACATCTTGGGATTGAGAACACACCACAATTGCTTTCGTGTTTAAAAAAATTTAAAATTGTCAGTTATTTTAATTCACATCCAATCCCAGTGAGAACCTGTTATTCAGATTTAAACAAACACAGAGTGCACAATTCAAAAACTGTATCTCTGAAAAAATTCCCATGCCAAGAAAAATGGATTTTTCTTAGGTCTGCTGTTTTCTTTGCTCAAATCATCTCAAATATAGCCCCCTCCCCCCCCAAAAAA
>VWZN01018906.1:434690-449270 GCA_013396955.1 Regulus satrapa | reverse complement strand
TGGGTTTCTTTTGGGTTTTTTGTTTTTTGGGGTTTTTTGGGTTTTTTTTTTTTTTAATGCTCTGGAGTGCCATTGTGGAAATAATCAAACAAGATGTGTGTTAAGAAGATGTGCGAGCCTTCCATAGACCCAGAAGCTGTCACTGCAGCTATTTCAACCATTTTTCAATTCTGTTAATTTCCCAAATATCAGAGAAGAGGAAGATCTTCTCTTTCATTTGTCAGCTTCCTTTTAAAGTATTTCTAATTCTTTAATTAAATTTCCTTTGTAAGAGATCTCTCACAGTGATGTCAAAATTTCCATGATAACTCAAGGTTTCCCTGTAAAGCCTGGAGACAAACACTCCTTTCTCAGTCTTCTGTCTGGTGTGCTGGTAACATCTCACTTCTCTAAATGGCAAGTTATTCTGAGAGTTGAAGAGTAACCAATATCAAGGTTGTAGAGAAACATTCAGCTAAGCTTTCTTTTTGGTCACTCTGAGTCTGCCTTTATTTGTCCTCCATGGAATCTCACAGTTCTGCTATCCCTCAAGCAGTCTTGGAGGTGAAGCACTCCATCAGGTGAGTTTGAGGCAGTAACCTGTGAAGTGTCACACAGTGAAACAGGTCCTGCCTCTCCTCTTTATCTCTGTCTGTCCCTCGGGCATTCATGCAGTGTAGCACTTTGCTTTCCTAGTCTGACTATCATGTTCCCCAGAGGATATCTTAGCTCTGCAGTTCTTTTCTTCCCTCCCTTCCTCCCTCTGCTCAATCACATGTTATAAGGTGCCAGACACATCCCACAGCCTACCCCAGTCTACACTGCTCTCTCACGCACAAGAGAAAAATACTTCAGGAATGTATAAAGATGTGGATCCTTGTTAAAAGCAAATTATTATTTATTTTGCAGAAATAAAAAACCTCTTAAAAAGACTTTTCTAACAATCTAAAGATTTGTTTACAACACTTTAAGACATAAAATTTTGTGATAGTCTTTCACAAAGCCTCAGTTTTATCCAAATATATCAAGAAATGTTGACTCTGTCTCAGTTTTGTCCTTGCAAATTTGTTTTTGCCTCCAGCTTATGAGGTCTTTTTTTTGCCCTGCTATCATTCTTTCAGCCTGTGTTCTCAAGCTATGACTCTTCTGTCCTCTTCTCAGCAAGAGTCTTAATGACCTATGGCTGTGGTCACTGACCATTAACAGCTTATATGCCTGTAAGAGTAGCTACACTGAATTTCTTTTCTGCCTATTTCCTCAGGCATGGTGCTGCCAGATGTCTGAATATAGCAAACATCCCATTAACCAAGGAAAACACATAATCTCTCTTGGAACAGCACTAAATTTAACATGGTCATTAAAAAAAATGCCACTAGGGGTTCATTTCATAGACCTGCTACTATTCTGCAGCCTACAAAACAAAAGACTAGCACACCATCTTAATTACACCAAATAATTATGAGTTGCAATCAGAGACTCTTAAGACACACTTACTCCAGAAATTGAGGGGAGCATATGAAAAGGGGAGGGAATTAAAATGAAGTTGATAAAAAAGCTGAGATTTTCCTTACTATGCGTGTTACCATGTCAACCTGAGTTATGCAGCATCACATTTGAGATCTATTCAAGACCCCTTCAAAAGCTTAGCAACTAACCAGGATATTATAGATGGATTTTCAGCTGATTTTGACATCTTTTGCATGATAAATGCTACTTAACCACATTCTTTTCCTGGTTTAATATCAAATACAACTGAGCAAATGTTTAATTATATCCATGCAGATGGTTTATTATGTAAGAGATAATTACTTGTCCCACTTTGAAAGTACTAAACCATGCAGAAAACATGAGGCCAAATCATTTTAAGACAGCAAGAAACTTAATATAAAGTATTATTTCTTGCACATAGCAGAGAAATACATGAAACCTCAATATCCTGCATGTGTATAAGTCTCAAATGGTTTAATGGGGATCCTTTTATGTTACTGTTACTGTGAATATTTCCCCTGTTCTAGCTGCCTTCTTAATGTCAGCATAGCTTTCTACTGCTGTCTGACAGTGGGCTAAAGACTTCTGTTGAAAACTGAAGCCCTATAAATTTGAAGCTAATCTTTCAGAAAATGCCCCTTTCTTTATTTTTAAGTACTTAAATATATATAATGTTCTTTACTATTTGAAACGCCTTACATACATTATGAGAAGTATTGGTTACACTTTGAGGATATATTTGAGCATTATATAAGCTGGTACACAACAAAAGTTTGTAGATAGATGCTATCAAAGAATTACAATATTTTTACCTATTTCCCATATTAGTTGAGGTACTTAAATGTTTTGATGAACAAAAGATGCAAAAAATATTACTTAAAAGTAAAATAAAAGCAGCAGCCTGAAATTGTTTAAATTTGAACTCTTTGTAAAGAACCTGGACTTATTTTAGTAAAACATTGTATTAAACCTGCAGAGAGGAATAACTCCAGAAGTGATAAATCCATTGCACAGTATTATGATAATCATTTAGTGAGATGAAAAATCACCAAAAATGTAAGTGATTGAGCACAATTTAGCATCAGATGAAGAAAATTCCCTGACTGTTAAGACAGATGTCAAAATAATTGTTCTCAGAGTAACAGAGCAAATGGAGTTTAGCTGGTTGCACATCTTGCCTATTTTGTTTTTTGGATGTCTAATGGTGAGAGAGCTTCTTAATCTTTTCCTCAGCACAGACACAAGAACCCTTTCTCTTTAGTCTGGTGTCTTATTTCACAACACTTTCAGGAATTCAAAATAGTTTCATTCTCTCCTCTTCTCCAAGTTGATTACCCAAGCTTCCAGTGCCTGCAGATGATCAGGAGGCAGTTGATGGACATGACTTGCTCAACAAGGGCAGCAAGCTGGCAGTGATCCATGAGGGAGTGTGAAGAGTCTCTGTGGGAGAATGGATGGTTCACACCTTATCATTGACAAAGACATGCTGAAAGTTCAGGTAGGTGCTCAGTTTGACAGTGTTTTCTCCTTACTTTAGAGGAAACTAATTTTTAATTAAGGATCACTGAAAGTTACGAGTTTCATATCTGTAGCTAAACTAGTACAGAAAATCTCTGTCTCAGCAAATGTCTGCCAGACTGATGCATTTATGCAATCCCTGCATGTTCCTTTGGGCAGCTCAGCATATTCCCCAAACTTCCATAATCTCAGTGAGAAAATTGTCTTCCTATGCTACTTCATTTTCCAGAATGAAAATAGGACTACAGAATAATCATCACTCCCCTCTGGCTCACTTAACTTATGTTACATTTGCACACAGATAACATGCAGGAGAATAACCATACTGCCTACTTATTCAAGCATGTAATTCCTGGGCTTGGTTTCCAGGGATCCCATATTTCATCTAATCCCTGATGATGCTGGATACAGAAATAGTCCAGCAGAAAGTGGGTATCTGAGCCCAGGATTACTTACGTTGCTTTCTGTTTTCTCCCTTTCCATTGGCAAGCAAAAAATAGGTAGCAAGAGGTAGAAAGGAGCATAGTGCAAAGGAGGATTGGAAAGAAAGAAAAAAAATCAGAATAATAATTACTATTCACTGGTATTAATATTATTGAAAAATGTAACTATAGCAAAAGTGGTGCTTTTGTCAGTTTTATGAGATAAAAATAATATTGTTAGAAGTTGATAGCCTTATTTTGCACGGAAGCTGACATGACCCTATACAAACTAAGGCTGAACTCCATATTAACATGAATCCTTGAATATCTGGTTTGAAAAATGCTTTTTCCTCCTTTCTCATTAAACAGGGATTGCTTTATTGTTGCTGGGCATACACAGTGAGTCCTTCAGTATCCCCACAGCCACATACTGTATAGTGCAAAGCTGGAAGAATTGCCCTAGATTCTGCACATTTTCTGCCTTTCTGTCTATGTAAGAAGCCATGAAAACTGCAGAAAGAAATGTTGTAATGGTGATTTTCCTGAACTCCCTGCAGAGTTTTTGGTGTTCATACTTTTTCATTCTTGAGCCAGTGAGGAAACTCAAAGCATCAGGATGAGAAAGGATAAAACAAGCACAAAGCCGGGTGAAGAAAAAAGAGGAAACAAAGAAAAGATAGGGTTTAAAACGTGCTGCATGTTTTAGGATAATAACTATGTGTGATGATAATATACCCATAAAAATCCACTGGTCTAATCAGTAGGAATGTGTGCTCTTATGTGTATCTAATACTATATGCTCTCAGAGATGCAAGTTAAAATGAATATTTTGAGTATATGTCTTAAAGAGCACTTAATTCAACCCATGTTTGGTCAGCCAATCTATATTTCATGGTGTGCCAACATAAAAAAAAAGAGGTGTAGTGTGTCTACCAAAATTAAATAAAGCAAATTTATTAGATGATACTCTGAATGCATCATGTACATGATTGGTTTTGTTACAAGCTACTATAGACTAAAATACCCTTAGGTACATAAGGAGTCCTAGCATATTTTCCCACAAATAGGATCTAGCAGACAAAAGCAGAGCAGGTATATTCCTGAATTTATGAAAATGTAGCGACTTGTATGTGCTGAGAACTGAGGGACTGCATAGCTGTATGGCAAAGAGGGGGTGATCGCCATGTGGGGGCTGAGAGGAAGAAACAGGCTGCTGTGTTGAAAACTGAGGGGGAGAGTGGTTATATAAAGACAAAAGACAAGATACTGCCTACAAGCCTGATATAAGAAGATATACTTTGGGAAGAATCAGTGATAATGAGACATAGACAGGAAAAGGAAAGGATATATGTGTACGCCCATGTGCACACATCAGACGCAATGCAAAATAAGACAAGGGAGGTTAACAGTTTAGTATTTGTACAGATCCTCTTATGTGTACATCCTAGCCTCTGAATCCTTGTTATTGTAAGTTTCTGATATGTATTTTTTTTTCCTTTGGATATAAGAATGAGCTAAAATTCAAAGGAAAGCAAATTGCCTTGAGAACCACTTGTTAGGATTAAAGCTTTCTTTAAAATGAAATACAACACAGCAGACTTTAAAAGAATTTAGTCTGTCCCAAGCAACCATAAATCTACCCCTCAGAGAGCCAGGGTCAAACCTATAACATGTATAATATATGTAACATACCTGCTGTTTGAGAGGAACAGCCCATTGGTTTCTCAGGCTTTTATTTGAAAATGTTTGCTATGGTGTGATTTGTGCACTACTCACAAGCATATGCTTCCTATATTAACAGTGCTAAAGAAAATACTGCCATTTATTTTATGATTCAGTATATTGCAGTGGGGGCCCTTTGCATGTGACTGTAATACAAATTGCATATAAATAACCCCTAAAAGCAGAAGGGGGGTTGTAAAGGGCCACTGGTATCAGTTATTCTTCTATCTTCTTAGTCCCGGTTCATGTGGTATTCAGGGACTTCTTATTCTCACAAGCATTAGGTTATGTGTCGAGTGTTAAGGCATTTATAGAATTAACAGTTCTATTATACCAACAATTGGAAACTGGCATCAGTTGTTAATCAGACCAGTAGCCTCTAGAAATGAGAAGTGTGTGATAATGGGAGAAGGGGCTCTGTGTGCACACTGATCTCTGCCTCTCCCTCCTGAGCACTGTAAAATCTGGATTGCCCAGAATGCCACAGAATGCCCAGGCTTTAGCAGAGGGAACAGGGCCGGGTCTTGCCATGACTGGCAGAAGGCAAACCCTTTACTCTTCTGTCCCTACACAATTCTGAACTGAATGACTCAGTGCAGAATGACAATACCAGGTCTGCCTCAAGTAATGACAGCATCTTCTCAGCTTAGCTTCTACCCTATATCCTCCTAAAGCTTTAATCCTAAAGCTTGTCCTTCACCCTGGTGTACCTCTGTGGTCATCAGATACTGTCTGATTGTCTCATTTGCTTTTATCATCCTGGTAAATATATTAATGAAGTATTCCTATGTATACTTGATGATACAGAGTCTCTGATGCATTCTTTGTAGACACAAATTCACAAGAAAATACAGCAAAAAGAACTGTGATGATAGACTCTGAATATCGTCTTACTTTCCCCAAAAGGGACAAATGAAAACTAAATAGGAAATGAAAGCTCCCACTCTCCTAAGGGTTGCTATTACAGACCTTGGTTATGAAATCTCAAGGGCTGGAGGTGTGCGTCTGCAATTGCATTCCAGATTTCTATAAAGAATCTTCAGAAGACCTTTATTGAATGTTTTCTTTCTAAGATTTGATTTGAAAAAGAGGTGAGGAGATACATTTTATGTTTATGTTTCATGTTTTATCTTGACTGCAGCCGAAAAAAAGGCAACATCAGACTGAAGATGTTTGGAAAGTAATAAAAGTAGTATTTCTGCTGATCACAATGCAAAATAAAACCAAGTCAATTCTCCTTAGATTTGAAGCATCTTCCTCAGTAATTACAGATACTGAACTTTGATGTTTAGCAAGTGATAGAAAGACTTGGAGGTGATAGATGTTTAGCAAGTGATAGAAAGACTCTAGGTGGAGAATCGGTAAAACAAAAAGGTTTGTTTTCTAAAAATAAACAAAGAAGCAGTTTCTAAATAATGAAAAACACAAGTAGAGAATAAATATAAGAGGGATAAGATGATGAAGACATCCCAAAGTAGAGCTGAGCATGGGTGAGATAATGTCCTGTCTAATACAGGACAAATAATGCAGTTATAAAAACACCAAACCAGAATTATCACAGCAGAACATTTACCTATATGCTGATTGGAGTCTATACTTAAGCCTGCTAGAAATTAGTAAACCTAATTACTTACTTAAGTCTTTGCCTTAATTAAACTGTACACAGAACTTTACTTTGTTTAGAAATAACATAAAATAGCATGTATGCTTAGTAGCTTTAAGAAAGTACTAGGGATTGAAGAAAAAAGGGTAATTATATAAGGAAAGATTATATGTGCCACTCAAAACTGTTAGAACAGCTCTGATGAATGAACTCAGCTTTTCTAAAGTATAGCCAAGTTTCCAAGAGCTGGAAAGCTGTGTTGAGCTGCTCATCTTAGGTTTGCACATTTATATTAAAGAAAATCCTACCCTGATCTTGCTAACAGTAGCAAAATTCTCAATAAAATTTCAGGAGTTGCAGAAGCAGTAGACCTTTGGCATATGAATGAAAGCTGGGGATGGATTTAACAAAATTCAGTTTATCTAGACATTGTTTCTCCAGATCAAAAAGCATCAATTTTATTATAGGTAAGTACTATGAACCCAGGGGACTTTGAAGGCACTGGACTGCAGATATTTTCATTTAGAGGTCATGGTGGAACAAACCTATACCATTTTTATTTTGAACACAGTTTGGGACCCAGTGGATAAAACACCTGAATACACAACTAATCACTGAGACCCAGTGGAGCCATTTGCATTAGTAAAGTAATATTATTGCAGAAGTGTATGTCAAAGACAAATACTTTCTGTAGAATGACACACATTAAAGCTTGTGGATACCTCTTCAGTGTACAAAACTTATGAAACAGGCTCTGTGGGACCAAAGCACACATATTTTCTGCAGGAGGGGAAGTTCTTCCGCTGGTAGTTTGTTGCCAATAACACAATTTTGACTTTGCCATCAGTTGCCTGAATAACTGGTAAAGCTTAGTATCTTTGGCTGTACCTGCATTGCTAAATGCATTTCCTTCAGGGACAGCCCTGCACTACCAGATGCAGGATGGCTCCTGCCCACTCTGGGATTTCCATTGCCTGAACAAGCTGGTGCACCCAAACTAGCTCTGGGCTTCCTCCTCAAAGACTTACATGGTGCCCTGGTTGCTGAGAAACATAATTTATTTTTAATAGCTTGCATAATCCAGTAGAAATTTTTTAAAAATTGTTTCAGCCTATCAAGATCTTTATTTTTACAACATGAAACAGAAAGAATGTATTACCTCTTTTCAGGGGACATGTAAGGTTGCCTGAGGCTGGAAAACCCACTGATAGTGGGATGCAATAATGTAATTCAGGAGTTAATAGCTTGTGAAGGGTCACATCCTCTTTGGAGAACACTTTTTGGACTGAATTATCCCCAGAACTGTTTCTGGACTTTACTTTGTGGGGAACTAAATATTTTGATCCAAAGGAGTGCTTACCCTTAACCAGTGTATACGATATAGATGAACAGGGAGCCAAGACCCAGAAGACAACTGGAGGAGTAAGATATTTTGTAGTTCTGAGAACCTGAAAACCCTTGAGAAAAGGTTATGAATACACACTTTCCCATTTACCATTCAGAGAACCCAATTTCAGCTCTCTGAAAAAATATAAACAAGTCACCTGTGAAAAATGACAATATGAATTTTATTGCTTTTCCTCATTCAATTGCTGCCATATAAAATGTTTTTTTGTTTGACAGCTCTCTCTTATGGTATCACTCTAGTATCAAAAATAAATGCATTTAAAACTTATTTTGCCATCTCCTCTTACTACAGGCTCAAGCTGACTTTTAACAGGAAATACAATTTCAAAGAAATCTAACTCAGTGCCTTGCTCTAAATTAATTTCAATTGTTTGCAACTTTCCTTTAGCACCACTCACATCACTGGATTCAACCACTTAAATGGCATGTGGGTTACAGGTTTGAGCTTCACCAATTCTGTAATTATGAAAGGGACTGTTTAATCTCCTGTTTTGACAAGTAAAAAAATTTAATTAATCATTCAAGTATGTATGAGGAACACAGAAAGTGTGAGCTGGGTACTAGGAGACCCACCCTTGACTTAATTCAAAGCTGTAGGAGACCCAAGAAGAGCAGTCATAAGAAGGTGAAGTTTAAAAAACGTTGTTTGTGCTCTAGGAGTCTGAACCCTTTCACATGGGCCTGTGCTTCCCATAAAGTACACATGGGGAGCAGGGACTATCAAAACAGGCTGCAAAGCTGGGTGAGATGAATGCTGTCCCAAGTCCCTAGATCTCAGTAAGTCTCAGGGTGAGCGCTGTGGAGTGTGTCACCTATGAGGTATTATGAGTGTGCACAGAAAGAACTGCATGACAAAAAGAAAGGATATCAGCCAACTTCAGGGGCCTCAGTCCTTAGTAGAGAGATGTACAGGGACTTGCTGGCATAAGACTTTCTTGCAGTCCTCCATATATTAAAAGAGAGGAGAAAATTTATTTAAAAATCACTGTTATTTGTGTGAAAATGAGCAGCAGATTGCAGCAGAATACAGCAGATTTCAATCTACCAGGCACACTAAAAAAAATTTTAAAAACCAAAAACAAAAAACCCACCCCCAAACATTAAGATACCCTTAACTGCATAACACAGGTACAGGAACACTGTATACTTCAATACTCTATTTCACCATTATGCAAAAAAATGAAATTAAACAACAAGTTCCTCAGGCTCAGGAGAATTTAAACATTAATATTTCATGTAGAACTGTGATCTTATTAAAAGCATTTCTTTTAAAAATTGGATTTTGTGAATGAAGAGCAAATTCAATTCACATATTTAAAAGATACTTATAATTTATTATCTAATGGAAAATTACTATAAATTTGATAGTTGTTGTAAATTTGACTTTTTTAGCAGAACAAGGCCTCATCAGAGAGTAAAAATAATGTGTTTTATCAAGGTAAGTTCTACTACAGTTACTTCAGAAATCATCAAAATCTAGTAGAGCACTATATAAAATTATTGTATTCAGAGACTAAAATGCATAGGATTAGAAAGCTAGATGATACTGGGAAAAATTTCAAGAAGTAATTTATTTGTTTCAGCAGAGCTCTAAAATAAGATCTGTTAGATCTAGCAATATTTATAGAAAACAACATCAACAGAAATCAGTTTCATGGCAAAAATCATAGCATATTACACAGCACCTTGGGAACCTCCATGCCATTAAGCACTGTTTGAAAATCATGCTTTCCATCAATTCAATCTCAGATAAATTAAGCTGTTCTTGAGCAATTTAGAAAATAATTTAAAGAGTTGGTTGTTCCTGTCAGATCATCATAGGAAAAAAAAAAATCTTTATTGGGTTATGCAACATATTCAAGGGCTTTTGCAGTTCCAAAACAAAGAATGGGTCACTAAAAAAATGGGGTAATAAGGTATTACATGGTATATGGTAGTGTTCAACCTCCCACCTTGTGACCAGGTGTGACAGCCACAAAACACCTGTATTCCAGATAAATCCGGAATTGCAAAAGGCAGAGTAAATCAGATGGCTCAAGATACTGCTTCTCAGGTGACTGATACCAGGCTTGGCTAGCAGATAAGATTGTACTTTAGATTAGCAGGACCCCTACATTTCTCCTGTTCCTCCACTGCAGTGTTCCTTAGCAAGAGATCAGCTTTGTTCTCAGGGACTCTGAACTGTGATGATGTGACCCTCATAGAAGAAAGAACAATTTCAGCTTTGTAAAGGAAGATCTGTAAACAGTGAGCAGCATAGTGCTGTTGCACAATTTCTTTTAAGTATTACACAGTAAAAGCTTACTGAATCATGCACAACAATCTGTCTGAGCTTCACCAGTCTGAATGTGGCCCACTGCTTTTGTTTAATACCCTGTACATGTTGGGCTATGCACATTCAAGTTCACAGTGTAACAGGTACAGAAAAAATATCTGGACAACTAATTAATATTTGGAAAGTGTTTGTGTATTCCAAATTCCAACAATTTAAATTTCACATTTAGAGCAACAGGTTGTCTGAATTTGCCATAAATCACAAAAATATTAATATTTTTATAACTATTTCATCACAACAGTGATGATATGTCTCATTTTCTTCACACAAATCTTTAAAAGAAGTAAGAGAAGTTCCTTATTTATATATATACAAAGAGAAAAAAAAAAATTAAAAAAAAAGGAAAAATGTGTCCATTCAACTGGGTTCATGAATTGAATTAAACTGATTTTAAAACACAGATAGTGTTGAGATAGATAGCTGAGATTAGCCTTCCATCCTGTACTCTAGACAAACCTAAATTGTCTTCTGTGCTCTTCTGATATACATGATGATTCCCACAGGATTCCATAGTGACAACGTTGTGTGTATTTGTAGACTACCTTCAGATTCCATTTTGGTGGCTTCTAGAAGAATCTGTCTCTAACTGTGCATGAATCTGCCAATTCCTCACATCAGCACTGACAGTCCATAGGCAATCTAGTGAGCTGAATTAATTAGGAAATGTTTGGGGGTTTTTTAAATCTTCATTTGGATACTAAGTCATTTTAGATGCTCTTAGGCATCATGCCTAGTTGCTCTTAGGCATGTCACAGTATTCTCAGACAGAATAGACAAGGCTTTCAGCACTGTGAGATTAAATCTGTCCTTGTATTTATCAGTCAGTTAATACTTCTATGTGATTATTTGCTTCACTCAATACACTTTTATAAGCTAATTTTGTTAGTGTCTTCATTACATCCACTTCCCATTTTGACAATGCCCAAGAACTACATGAAATTGTTTGAAATTATTATTGGGCTTGGTGTGTCGAACTGATTAGCGGTTGTTACTATAATTTTGTATTCCAGCACTGTGAAACCGATTGTTTTCCAGTACATTGCATGTATTATTTTACAGCAAAGCTTTTTTTGCTGCTGAAAGCCTCTTCTATATTCATTCTGTTTTGACTGGACGACAGGATATCAGCAGGGGATGACTAAAAACCAGCAATGAGAAAAAAAAGTTTCACTCTAGGAGTTTCAGACTCAGCTGGAATGCAGACTTCCCTTTGGATGGGGAAGAATTTTTAATTATGTAGAAAGAATAAGTGAAAAAAGAAGAAAATGTAGATAATTAATGACTGGCTTCACCTAACAACAGGAAGCATTCATCTGATTATTTTCAAACAGAAAGTAATTATAACAATATTCAGAGTATCAGCAATAAACTATTTCTTCAGGTACTCTTTTCTGTCTCCTAGAATAAAACACCCCAATGTGACTGTGTCACTTAAACTTTTGTAAAGGGAAGAAAATCCTCTGAGTCTTCTTATGCATATTTTGATCAGCTCATGGAAATGTCAGAATCTTCACACAAGTAACTGGTGTGTGAAAGTCTTCAGCATTCAAAGGAAAAGGGAAGAAAAAAGCTGGATAGTCTGCCTTCACTGAAATTGCACCGGTTTGTAATCAAATGATGCTATCCTAATTTAAAGAATTTGAAGAGCAAGTCCAGAACAAAAGTTAATCAAAGAAAGGGGGCAGCAGCTGTTTGAACTTGCCTTCTTTGACACAGGGGTGTACTGTTAATTTTTGGTCATCTTGTCCACTAAAGCCACGTCCTTTTCTGGAAAGCTGTTTCTCAGCTGTTGGTCCTCAGCCTGTGTTGGTGCCTGGAGGTTTTCTATTCCAGAAGTTTTCGTTAGAATTTTTTTTTTTTGTTTTGTTTTGATTGTGTTAGTTGGTTGGTTGGCTGGTTGGTTGGTTAGTTGGTTTTTTGTTTAATATTTTAGTTTTTGGCTTTTAAAAATCCATAAGGCAACCTATATTCAACCCTAAACTAACTGAACTTTTTCTAGATTAAATAAATAAATAAATAAAAGCAATTAAAAGGTATTTTTTCCTTCAGATTCACTGAAAGCTTGTCAAGTATAGGGACAGGCTTCCCATGGAAGTGGTTGAGCCACCATCCCTGCAGGCATTTGAAAGATGTGTGGACGTGGCGCTGAGGGACACAGTTTAGTGGTGATCTTGGCAGTGCTAGGTTAACAAAGGTCATGTCCAGCCTAAAAAGTTGCATCATTCTATGATTCTCTGGCTCTTGGAAGCATTGCAAACCTGCAACACTGCATTCTGCTAAGCGCTGAGTAGTGTCCGAATGCAACGGGTGATCCTAACAAATTACTCTTGGTTAAAGAATTATTTTCAAGAAACAGCAGGTCAGTAACTCAGACACAATACTTTAGTTCATCTTCAGACACACCATTCTGCTTTGACAGAGCAGCAGATTGCTGTAAAGATTTCATTTTAGGAGGAAATGTAGGGCTCAATGAGTCTTATCCTTTTTTTTTTTTTTTTCAAGCTTAAGGCTTCTTAGATCAAAAATTTTCATACTGAAAGTAGACATTCTTACTTATGAGCTTGATATCTCTTCTTTGTGAGACTTAGCTTTATTTATAGCCTGTAAGTATGGGCAGCAACAACCATTTCAGGAAAAAAGTTACTGGTGTCTTTATCATGATTATGCAGTTATTACTGGTAAAATATTTTGCTTTTAGGCTCTCCATGGACCACAAATGATGGTAGTCTAAATAACCTTTAATATGCTTATTGAAAAGGATTATACTTCTCTGGAAACTGACAGTGTTCTGCCTGGAATAAAAAAATTAAAAAAAGAAAAAAGAAATTATCTTATTACTGCTATTATTACTTCCAGCACAGTTTCTCCTGCTGATGGCAAGGGTAATCAAGGTGATGGAAACCCACACACTTGATTCTCATTCAGTATATTAAAAGATGTGAAGAAGCAAGTCCTGAGCTCCTTAAATTAGATAAACTGCAACTGAAAAAAAAGACACCTGAATAGTAATTCACACTTAAGATTAAATTAGGCTCATAGCAGCCATTTTTTATTATGGCTCTCAGTTTATATTTATGTTGGTTATAATTATGTTTGCCATATATAAACTGAGCTTAAAAAAAAAAAAAATCACATTTTACGCTGACCAGATAACCAGACATTTAAAATAACATATTTATATTACATGTTAGGAATTTAATGTCACAAATTTTAAAATTTGCTTTACCCTGATAAACTCTCTCTACCTACGGAAGCATATTTCAAACTGTTCTGCAGTGCTTCTAAACACTAACTGGGAAAATAAAAGACTCTTTCAAGGTTAGTGATAGATAAATTCCCGGAGGAGAACAAAGAGATGAGGAAGGTCCTTGAAAGGCACTGCTAAGGCATTTTTATAGGCAAGAGCTGTTGGCAGCACCAGAACAAGCAGGAATAAATGATCTTGCAACCTTTTATTAATGCTTACATGTTTGTGCCTAAATCAAGCCTCAGGACAGAGACTGCATGCTTTGGTTAGGTTTTGTTTGTTATTTTACTTTTACTGATTTCCTGTTGTTAAGTAATCCAGAGCAAACTATACACACCATGCTAGAAATAATATCTGTGGTCCATCCCATGCATATCACAGCAAGAAAGGAGCCCTGGTGAAGATGGTCTAACCTACACAGGACATCATCCCACCTTCTCCTAAGAACCTCTGAGTTGTATGAGTCTATTCCTGTGGCCGTCCTGGCTGTGGACATCTGGGCTGTGATTGATAGATGGAAGCTGAATCTAATGGACAATTGCTTTTCCATTCCAGTTAGCTAGATGGCCTTTACTTTCCCTGAGTAATTTACCTTTCATATAATTTTTCATTTCACACATCCTTACACACATTCATGACTGTTAATTTCAGACACTCAGCTGAGTTTTCTCAAAGGTGAGATGGAAATGTCAGTGAAAATGCACTTGCCTCAAAAATGGAATAATTTTCTAGGAGCAATTCTCTTGTTTTCTTGGTCTTCAGAGGGGATCTTAAGAACATTATCCCTACTTAAGGAGGGGTCATAACTCCTATAGGCTTATAACTGGATTTTTCCTGAACATGAGGAAAAAAAACCTCC
>VWZN01018906.1:409208-434588 GCA_013396955.1 Regulus satrapa | reverse complement strand
CTCACTGAAGTAATACTAAAAACATTATTTCCTGTAACAGCATTTTAAAAAAGAAAAAAAAAAATAGTCCTAGTCAGATTTTGTCATCCCTGCTCCTACATGTACAAAGTGCTCTCACTTTGTGAGAAAACCCGTCTTAGCAAGGCTGGATTTGAAATGTGGAGACATTACAAGGTTTTGCTTGGTACTTCTGCATACTTTCAAAACTGCCTGAAAGACAGTGGTAAGGGCTGAAGTTAAGACAGTCATTAAGGAAAGTGGGATGCTGGCATGAAGAACTAGTGCAACCTACACTCACCCACCATCGGAGAAAGGAATAACTTATGGTCTTTTTAACTGAAACAGCTTTACTGCATTTTCTGTATCTCCATGGAGCTCAGCTGCAGACTGGCTGGCTGACCTGACAGGAAGATAGGCACCTGTGAAAAAAAAAAAAAAAAAAAAAAAAAAAATTACAGTGACACATTGCCTGTAAACCAGCCCAGCCAAGTTCTTCAGCAAGATCCTCAGGATAATTGAAAGCCAGACCCATGCTCAAACCATCTTTAAATTTTATTCTTCTTTTTTGTTTGGGAATGCAAACCTAAAGGTCACTTAATTCAAGCCTGGTTTGAAACTCATGAAGTAACAGTGCAAGCTATCAACATTTCTTGGACAAGGGTAATGCAGTCTTGCATTGGCACTCTTGTTGGCACAGAGTCCATTTGGCTGCTGTGATGAGTGAAAATTCACCCTCAGTGGCTCTTGTGTGGTCATTGCTACCGAGTTTCCGAGTGCTGTATTCTGGTGTGTTTTCCAGCTCATTAGAGAAGGTGATACATAATCCTGGGACAGAAGTCTGGCCCTGGTGGCTGGAGACCAAAGCACTGCACAACATAAATATAAAACTGTCAGAGCTGTTTGTGGGAATGCTTCCAGGTAACTCAGCAGGGTGCCAAGGGACTTGGTCTCAGGCAGCATCTACGGCAGATCTACATAAATGTGGTGCCATTGTGATGACACGTACAGCCACATAAACAGCACTCAGAAGACTAATGACCCAGGCTATTATAAGATCAAGAAAAACTACTCCTGATGAGGGAAAGGTTGTACACTTGCCATGATAATGTAATCATGGAATCACAGAATCCTAGAATGGCTTGGGTTGGAAGGGAGCCTAAAGATTGTCTTGCTCCAATCAGCTTCTCTAGACAGATTGATCAAAGTCCCATCCAACCTGGGCTTGAAGACCTCCAGGGATGGGGCACCCATAACTTTTATGTGCCACCAGTGCTAGTGCCTCAGCACCCTCATAGTAAAAAAATCTCCTCCTAATATCTAAATTTACTCTCTGACAGTTTAAAAGCATTCCCTCTTCTCTTCTATCACAACATCCACTCGTGAAAAGTCTCTCTCCTGCTCTCTTGCAGGTGCTGTTTATGTTCTGGAAGGTGCTATAATGTCTCCCCAGAGCCTTCTCTTTTCTGGGCTGAACAACCCTCTCTCTTAGACTGTCTTCTTGTGCATGATGACTAGACCTGGTGTATTAACACTCAGCAGTAAAGAAGCATAATTGAGATACAGATCCTGAAGGACCCACATCTGTCAGGAATACCTCTGTGACACGACACAAACTGGTGGTAATGGAAGCCCAGGCATCAGATGCCTCTTATGAGTCCTTTCATTGCATTGAAGTGTTTTTGCGCTGTAATGATAAGAGGAAAAATCGGCTAAGCACAGGGAAATATTTTTAGGCAGGGTGTACAATACTGCAAAATATCTAGAATGAGTTGTCAGTGCCTAAAAAATTGTATTTTGGATATACTTTGTATAGCCAGATAGCACTTGAAGAATTACTAAAACGTAATTTCCTCTCCTTTATTTTCTTCAGGAGATCAAGGTAATAGCTTCATAGTAATACCTTCATTTGAGCATAGTTGGAATACTAGTAACTTCCTTTATTTTGTTAAAATAATCATGAGAGTTTATATTCTCCTTGAAAGTAGGATGTGTTGTAGTAGTTGCTTAATGAATTTACTCACCATCTTGGCTTCTTCTGGTAGGTAGAAAGCAGCTCAAGTTCTTCCCAAGGAAAATAATCCCATTTCACTACATGTGTCCTTGCTTTGTACCATAGTGGAGGAGCTTAAAGGCAAAACTGTTGCATTCCTTAAAAATTAATGTTCATAGAAGTTGTACATTAAAGCACCTCAGAATGATCCAACTAAATTTTTCCAGTTAAGTCAACTTAAACATATTGCTTAGTCTTCTATGTCCTTTACAAACACTTGGATGTAGGGTTTGCTCTTTACTCTTTTCATTATTAAATTATGAGATTGTAAAACCAACGTTCAGAAATGTGTTAAATAGAACCACCAAATAAATGATGAGTTTGAAAATTCTTTAACCTTCTTTTGAAGTCCTCCATATGACAGTGACAAATCATTATCTGACAGTGGGAGACCTTTCACTGTGCTGGTTTTGGCTTTGGTTTGGTTTTGCTTTGGTTTTGTTGTTTGTGTCTGTTTTTTTTTTCTAGAAATCTTGCATATTGGAAGTGATTTAATTGCATTGCATCTTTTCCCTGCCAACACATGGCAGTTTTGAACAAGCCAGGCTGATGTGCATGGCAGCTCTGTAGGGAACTCTCCAGTGGCAGACATGGTGTTTCGCTTCCGACAATAAATTCCTGCTAACTTGTTACTGGAAGTTTGAAAATGCCTTGAAGGAGACAGGCCTGTGCTTTCATCCTCCCAAAAGTAGGAGGAGAAAGAGTGTGTGCTATCATTACAGTCATGCGGTATTTATTTCCCATCTAGCTAAATGTCAACCTTTTAAAAATCCAGCTTAAGGATGCTTGTCAACAGCTCACATCAAAGGCTGGTTCTCAGGTGAGCTGGATGGTGTTGAAAAGTAGACAACAAACAGTGACTTGCAGACATGGAGAATGTCCAGAAAAACTACATTTCTGTGTTAATCTTAAAGGGAGCTCAAGGAAAGTTGAGAGTTTAATCTGTTCTTTGTTCTTCTGGTCTATTTTTGCTTTGGACTGGGGAATAATTTGGCTTCACCTTTCAGTTCTTATGCAACAGAACAAATTTATTAAAATGTTTACATTTTTTTCCTGAAGGTTTTTGCTCTGATTGTGCCTATTATAAAAGTGTTGTAACAACAAGAGCTTAAAAACATATTTCTTGCCCTTAGGTTGTGCAAATAGCAGCACTGTGTGCCCTCTGCCAGCACAATTCAGTGACTTTTAAGATTAATAAGAGGGCCTTTACAACTCAGTTGGTTCTCCTTTCTTAATAACTACATTTTCCTAAACCTAAAAAATTTTTCTGATTTAAAAAAAAAAAAAAAAGAATAAAAAGAGAAGCAAAGAAATGGAGGAAAGTATGGACCACAGGCAAGGCTAGTTCAGTTTCCAGCTCTTTGAAGAAGGAAGCAGAAGGCAGAAAGCAGAATTTTGTCATATAATTTTTTGTTATTTCCTGTGCTTTTCAAAGCACCTTGGCTATTTGATCTCTAGCAGAGAGGCACTGTAGCCATTTTTATGGCAGAGGCTTCTCTTTATATAACTCTTTTAGAACTGTATTTCACAGTGAATGGCAACAGAAAATGATCTTCAAAACCACTTGCAAGCAAAATGGCAAGCTATCACACCATTGTTCTCTTAATTTTTCTTCCTGAAGCCGACTTTAACTTTTTTTTTTATATTTTTTTTTTTTTTTGGATTATGTTCTCCCAATGAATGCGGTGCTACTTGACCTTTAAATGTCAAAATCCCTTTGAATGGCATTACTGTGAACTCTAGAGCCATGTACCACATGTGAATGGCTAATATACATAGGAATCAACAGATATATTTCATGATGCACAGCCAGGCTTATGAATTCATTTTATTATTCCTATCACCTCCCCACCCCCATGAAAACAAATTTTCAACCCGCTACTGCTATTTTAAGTAGAGAGCAGGGAGAGAATATACTGGCAGGCTGATTGACATAAGTCAGCCAACCCTTCCAGCTAAAGGTCTGAGTCTGCAAGCTGTTTCTTGTGGGTGGATCTCTGTGCTTAGATTGAGAAGACTGAAGAATTCAAACTGAAATCAGCTACAGCTAAGTTATAAGACATAAGCTCACACTTCAAAAGTTATTCAAGTGAATAAACACTTCAGAGTGAAGTCAATTTACATATAATTATTATTACCATTTTCCATTTGCTCAAAATCAGTTTTAACATACAAGTGTTCTTCGTATTTTATGAGTGCATTTCTCTCACTTTGGGCAGTAAGAAGTTTCCATCTCTTCTTCTACCTTCTTCTCCTACCATCTACCTGGACAAAATCCAAAATCTGAGCCAAATATCCGATATCATTCCTTGAAAAGGTATGGAGAAAGTCAGAGCAGGGGAGACAGGGATGAGGAGGGAACTGAAAATATTTCCAGCACAGTTGACAGCTTCATTCAGACTCATGTCTCTAACCAAAGGGTGTTTGGCAATGATTCAGTCATAAGGGATGTTCTGTACCAATCTCAGCTAGGACTAGCAGATTTTGTCCAGTTCTTATGCCAGTGAAGAAAGGAAGATTAAAGGGCCCTTTCCTCCATCAGTTTCTGAAGTAGAACGTGACAGATTTTGAAACCATCAATTCAAAGTAATGCCCATGGCACTCTGCAGAAGAGACTCTGGATTTCTACTTGTGGCTGTCCTTTTGCCTGCAAATGTGGACTGCTGTTTTACCCTTTGGAGGATCCTTGTCCCTCCAGAGAAGACACTTAGCCTTCAGGAAGGGAGAATGGTAAACATTATTAACTTGCCATGATTTCTCACACTCACTTGGTCTAGGCTGGTGGAAGTAGCTGTCACAAAGAATCAGGATCAGGGCTCTGCTGAGCTGCAGAAGCAGTCCATGGCCTGAGCAGCCTGCAGGAATCTAGGCACTGCAGAAATATGGGTATTACATCTTTCTGGGTGGCCAGTCAGTAAACCCAAATAATCCCATGTTTTGGTGTATGAAAAATATAAGCATGCACACTTTTCACCATTCATGCAATTGTCTTGTTTCATTTTTCTGAGTTAGAGGACTCTTGCAGGATTTAATCAGTAATGCTTGTCATGTTGAGCTGGAAACACCTCTAGAACATGACAGAATTATAGTGCTTGCAACACCCACAGGAAACAGTTGTCATCCCACAGACAAGTGAGAAATTGAGTCACTGTATCATCTTCATCTCCTACAGCCCAGCCAAGTGTCCTAATTATAACATCATTCCATATTCAGAACTGTCTAAATAAAATGAGGCCTTAAAAGTAAGTACCTCCATATACTGCATTCTCTTGCTGTCTCACGTTTGAATTACAGACACCTAGGCTGGGTCACAACCCGCAGGGTGACCTTGGGAGGTGGTGTAGACCAAAATGAGGGCTGTTCAATATTCACCTTATATATTTATCCTGAAGAGAACAGGTCATGACCATCACTGGGACCTTTCCACCCAGCCATGTGAAGCTCCCTCCTGTGTGCTCACTCATACACATGCTGACCCAGCACTATGTTGGTTTACTGAGCTTTCCTCCCAATCAAAGGAACTAATTTGATTACTTAATGGCCCTTAGAGAGCACATTTAGAAGTAGTCTTAGCTTAGTCTGAGCTATTTTTAGCTCAATCACTTCTCCTTTTAAAAATGTTTTCCCAAGAACCCCACCCAGATGAATGGGATGCTGTCCATGGAGCTGTACAGCTTGCCTGCAATTTCTACCCACCACCTGAAGAAGGTACCCAATAGTTAAAGGTACAACACAGCCACAAGAATGAAACCCCTCTTTTATGAACCCAAGAAAATCCTCTTCCAGTTAGGTAACTGTTGCCTGAGAACAAAACTACAGGCATCGCAGATTTTTGTGGTTTGTCATACACTATCTGCAAGTTTTCTCATGGAATGGACATCTCCTCCAAGTGGGCAGACAGGCTGTACATTCAGTCGCCACCAAGCATGATTCCACTGGTAATAGTGATGGCAATAGATTATTCCAGAAAGCAATACCTGGATTCTTTCATGCCAAAACCACTGCTTCCAGCAGACAAAATGGTGTGTTCTACCCAAAAATTCAAAGAAGAAACCAAGACTCCTAAGTAAGAGTAATTAAAAGTCATTAAAAAATTTTGGTATTAAGTACTTCCCATAGATGTGTCAATTTTTAAAACTGAAAAAAAATATACATATTTCAGAAAAATAAGCATCAACACCTGGTAGTGTATTTTCTTTTTATCTTTTTTTTTTCTTTCTGATCTCAAATAGTGTCGTTATTCCAGAAAATCTGCATGCACATGTTATCTAGACTGACTTCAATTTCCTACCTTTTCTACCATAAAAATTAAGCAGTTTTTCTTGAGAACTACTTACATTTCTCTGGTTTGTGTTTTCACTTCCCAGTAAAGAATCAGGTGCCACAAAATAACTTTAGACATTGTCACTTTAAATGCTTACAGCACAGCCTTGGTTTAAAAATGCAGGATAAAATGTATACAAATAGCAAATGCTTGTTTGATAACAGTGTCATACATGGAGAGAAAATCTTCTGGTATTTATTTCTACACACACGGAACGAGCCTGAATTTATCAAGAATCACCAGCCTGACTAATCAGTTCATCGACAAAAGATTTTTGATAACACTGCTTTGTTAAAATTGTCAAAATCACAACTTCAGGCTCTTAAATACCAGTTGTGTTTAATGTCAGTGAAGAAATAAAAGTAGAAGAGTGACCTATTGTATTTAAAGTAATGATTCTTGGGCAACAACAAAAGGGAATAACTAAACTGGTAAGAGCATTGCTCCTGGAGATGTGCGTAATCGAAATGTTGATTTGCCTGTTGATTTGAGTGGGTGAAAAGGTTACACAAAATCTCTTCAACATCCTTAATAAGGAAACCATTTTCTTTCCCTTGATTATGATTACTCCCAGTGTTTTTACACACATACATTTCAAAATGTGAAATGGTATTTTTAAAAAAGGCAACTAATAACCTATTTTTATTTAACCATTTCAGCAGAGTGTTTTCTGTTCATCAAACACGAGAGAATTTTGAATGACTGTGAAAAGCATGTATATTGCAATTTACATGCAATGATATCAGTGTTGCATTAATTTCTGCTCTGTAGAAAACAAAAAACCCTCTAAAGGCTAAACTGTTCCAAGGACATTTGAGCATTCTGAAATGGAGCACAGTGCAAAATTTTCTGGTTAAGTTGCATTTCATCATGAAGTGGCCAATAACTGAAATGGAAGCCCTCCCTACTTGGGTTGGACAAGATAAAACAGAGTCGACATGAGCTCTCCACCACTCCTGGTCATCATCCTGGACTACTGGCTGGGTGGCTTAGGCTTCCACTCATTCAGCATCAGAGTACTGCAAATCTCATCCTACAATTTTTAACTTTTCCCATGCAATTTACAGTGTCAGCAGCATATTCCCCTTCTGGAAAATAACTTGTCAGTCCTATGTAATTCAGGCCCTCTTTGAATTTACTCTGTAAAGTCTTTTGAAAATCTGGGTTTTAGCATAAAGCACATTCTATATTATCTGGACCTTTTTTTTTAAGGGTCCAGAAATCTACTAGGTGCTCTTAGGCCATCTTCACAGTTTACATGGGGCAAGCAACTCAGCTATGCTTATACTCCACAGCTCAAAAGAATGCCAAAAGCATGCAGGTTTACTTTAGACTACGTCTTTTTTCTTTATATAGCAATATTACCAGGACATGAAACGTGTTAAACTTAATCTTTACAAGTAAAGAAATTATGGCCTCAAACCTCTTTTGTTCTGTAGCAGAAGTATCTTCCTTGCCTCTGAGCACATTTTAGATTTAAAATAGTTCCTCAAAGGTATTTCTTAAGTAAACCTTTCAAAGGTTTTTATAAGGTAACGTTCCTCCTCCCCCCTGCTTTACACCAAAGCTTATTTAAATTTGAAGTTTATATGAATTTTGGTTCTACAATGTTTTTTTAGTCATACTGAACTAATCCTGAAAACAACTCTAAATTTGTTTGGACCAGTTCTGTCTTTCACTGCATAAACCTGTTAATTGTATTTTAGGGGGGCTAATTTTGGGTTGGGGATTTTTGGTGTTGATGGGATTCTTTTGTTGTTGCACCTCATCAGAACACTGACGGAGAAAGTGGCAGGGGGCTTTGATCTCTGTAGTGTTAGCATGCTTTTTTTTCCCCATTTTCTTTATCTTTGGGCACAGACTGTTCCATCCTTCCTACTTTTAAGTACCATGGGCACTGCTCCTAAGTGATAGAGCCATCCTGAGCACTATAACTTAAGTAATTTCCAGTGAAAGTTTTGATGGTGAGAGGAGAGAGGACAGACAGATCAGAGGACATAGCAGGCACTGCTGTGGCTGGTGCTGGCACTAGGAAACAGATGGATACCAGGCAAGAAAATAATAATTGAACTCTTCTACGGCTTAGGATGCAGGTGACCAGCTTTAATAAAACAAGCTGAAGCTCTAAGTCTGCAGCCTTGTGAAATGCTACAGTGAGAAAGGATGTGCTGCAGACATCAGAACACAGAAGAACCAGCAGTTTAAGCAATTAAGTAGGCAGGGGAGATTACCAGGAGGAGTGAGACAGCTATTTTTGCCAAGAGTTTTGGAATATGTGCCCTAAAAACTATTATAACATCCCCCACTGAATACCAGCCATGGGGAACAGTGCGAAACGCCAGATGTCTGCAGAGCCTTTAGCACAAGCTCCATCTTTGTATCCCACTTATCCTTCTCAGGAAAGGCTAATTGCAAAGATATCCACACAGTGACAAAAGGAGTTAACGGTGAAGAATGTGCTGTTATCCTGAACCATGAGATACTGTCAGATGCTGATATCTACCATTAAAAACCTTCACGTTGATTTAATTGTTGATCTTTTCCTCATTGTCACTTGTCTAAAACATGTGGCTTCCAGTTACATGAGAGCTCTTAGCATGAAGCAGGGTCGTGGAGAGGACAGAGCAAGTGCATGAACCCACCAGCCCTGTAAGGTAACTTACACACGTGCCATGTGCTAACACTGTAAACCCTGGGCTGCCAGGAACAATCTGGGGCATGGTAATCCCATAATGAGTAACAGCAGGTGCTAAAGTGCTTAAAGTAAATCACTCCTGCAGTCAGCGAATTGTTATTTATGTCAGCACCACCAAGAGTGCAAACCTGACAGGATGGGCGGCAGCCAGTGACCCCTGGACCTGGGGACTGGGAGCTGCGGGTGATCCCTGGGCAGGCAGGGCAGGGACCATCTCACTGCCTGCCCAGAGGCAGTAAAAACTGAGGACAGAGCACCAGGGGCATCACCCTGGGGACAGGGACAGCCAAGGCTAGGGCAGGACATCTGCCTGCTAGTGGAGCTGGTGATCAGGTCCTGAGGGGAACAAGGAATTGCTCAACTCAGAGCCAAGGAACTGAGTTTTATAATACGAAGTTTGTTGTTTTCCAATTTTGATTAGGCTGGAAAGAGCCTAATCCTTCTCCTATTTCCTTCAAGCCCTCTGTTGATTTGGATTGTGAGGGATTCCTATTATTTTTCCAGCTCAGCATGACTGTGGGTACATCCAGAAACCCCAGCCACTGGAGAGGTATTGATACAACATTAGCCAAGGCAGCAATGAGCACAGCACAACACAGTAATTTTCCAGGACTGGTGCTTTGCTCACAATGTCTGGAGTGGAAAATTCAGCACAGATCTCCATTCCTCTCCTTTCTAGTCAGTGAAGGACACAGGGCTCTTGCACCTCTCTGAGCCATGGCACAGGAGCAGTGTCCATCCTTGCTGCACAGGTGTCAATGAGACTGAAGGTCTGGCCTGATAAGTGCTTTCTGATGGCAGCCTAAGGCAAGGTAGATTATTTCACCCAAACATTTTAAGTGCATTTGGACAAATTATGCTTGCCTTAGGAGCATATTATACTAATGAAATTATGATGTTGGCCATTGCAGCCTGGCAGGAATTGCAAACTATTTTAATCCTCCAAGAACACATTTGCCCAGGCAATAATTCAACTTGTCATCAGTAAATTCTTAGCTCAGCTTTTTAAGAGACAGGAACACACAAAAAGGGATTGATCTCTGGGTTATTGATTCCTATCACAATTGCATCAAATTTTCTTCTAAAGTCTATAGCAAATTGGCTTTGTTTGAAAGCAAACAGCTTTCAAATTTTCCCACCCGTATATTGGAGGTCTACAGGTTTTGGGGAGGGCTTTTTAGCATAATGCAGCAGCTTGTTGGTTTGATTTCAAAAGAACATGGAGCTTGCCAAATGTACTCAAAGGGAAGAAAAAAAAGAAAGGTAATTTGTCCTTGTAAGTACTGATGTAACATGAGAATAGATCTGTGTGCCTTGTAAATTCAATGCCTGAAGATCAGATCCTCTGTTGAGTATTGGGCTGCAGCGAGAGAAAAAGATCAGCCCAAAGGAGAGTCAAATTGCAGCTCAGTATTACTTCTTGGCTGAGACCCTCTACTGATCTTGGGTGTCACTGTCACTAGCCAGAGGAAGAAAAATAAAGAAATTTACAAGAATAGGGTTCAGCTTACCTTTCTACATGCTGGACAGGTTATTCTGAATTTGTCATCCTGTATTCTCTTTCTAGTCAGGAGAAAGAAATCCAGCTGATGTGTCATCTGATCCATTTTAAGCATCTCTGCTAAAATGAGAGGAGCTGCACTCTGAAGGTGTCTGGTTGTTTTTTTCCCATTGACAACTCATTGAGTATACAGTGATTAGCTCAGACTGAGATGTATGACTTTTAAGCTGCAAACTGGGACAGATGATTCCCTGGCTAATTTTCCTACTGTTTATCTCTCTTTTTTTTTAAAGATTACTCAGTAGCCTGTTCCTAATCAGCACAGCACGAGTCAAGAGTACACAGTCTTGTTGCTTCATCCTTCCCCCAAAATAACCCTTCAGCTGTGCCCAATTTTTCTGGTCCCCAGTCTGCATTGTTCTGTTATACCACATCATTCCTGAGCAGATTCCCCACAGGACACTTGCTTGTTGTGCGGAGGGATCAGACATATGCAGGGGGAAGCACCTGTTGTGGGGTGGTGTGGGAGTGAGGCCTGTCTTGGATCTCACATGGGGTCCTTCTCTTTTCAGAGCTGACATTTTTCCTTGTGACAAGACATGAACAGCAACTGGTGTCACTGCTGTGTCACACTGGGTTGTGTTCATCAGGAAATACCCTCTCATCAGTTTTTACTTGTAAGCCTCTTCAGTAAGATGCAGCAGCCAAAGCTGTTTCTGCACCAACAGAGCACCAATATTATTCATCTTCATTGTAAGACAAAACAAAAGCCCATTTGATTTAGGTCAGACTCAGATTCATTGTGGTTTTACCGGCTGGCTTCCCTCCAGCACCGGTGTATTTATCTTTGTGTCACTTCTCAGCACCAGAAACACACTGTTCTCCCCAAATTACAGATGCGTTCCTGAAGAAGAATTCATCTTCTCCCGGGCAACAAATGGAGGGGTGAGAAGTTACATGGGAACCAGAGCAAAGGAACTTTACCAGCCTAGAAATGGAGCCTGCAAGAGCCCTTTCTGTGGGGTGATGCATTGAACTGCTCCCAGAATCACAGGCAAAGCCTGGCCCTGCCTGCATGCTACTCCTGTAGATCTGAGAGACTCCTTTGATCTCTACATGGTGCACAGCTGGTAGTTTATGGCACAGATTAGTGAAATGCAGGAAAACTGGATTCTAAGATGTAACCTGAAAGGAACTAAATCCAATATTTTTATTTTTGGATGAGAGGGTTAAACTGATCTGCCAAGTAAATAAGGTACTACCACCTTTGAAAAGCCTCATTATCCAGTCTAGAGCTGTCTGCCGTTAGTGTGACACCTGTGTGTAAAGAGATAAAACTGTGGCAATTAGCTATAATTTTAGTCCATGCACATTATATCTCTTTCCAACTAGAGTTAGTTCAAAGTATAGACTATGTTTGACACCAGTCTGGCAAAACCAGCAGAAGCTTAATAACGCAGAGGTTTGCTTGCTTATTAATTAATTTATTTGCTTGCTACTGTGTCTGCATCACATTTGTAAAAAGGCCTGCACAGTATCCTGCTCTACTGGAAATGTATTAAGGCTAAATTATGCACTTCATCTTTACCAGTGGAGATGGAATATCACAGGAATCAGGGAAACTGTCAGCTGTATCACCTAGCCAGTTTAAATACAGAGAACACATTAAACAAAGTATTTAAGCAACAAAATATCTTGCTAATTATTAATGATATCCTGAACATGAGGAAGCTCATCACTCCAGTTCTCTGCAGCCTGTGGTTAAGCTGCATAATTACATAATAATCAGCCACACAGACAATACCTGTTCAATAAACATTTTAATTTTATTCCACCATAGAGGAGTACAGTGGTGTTAAACTGACTAATTAAAAACAAATATCATGACTCAACACCATATTTAATCATAAGACCTTAAAATAAAAAAAAAAAGGGGTTTTTTTTTGGAAATAAGAAATGTGTGTGTACATTTGAGATTTTAATTTTATATTTTCCAGAAACACTGTGGATAAATACTTTAAATGCCTTAGTTACCTCAAAATCATGACTCATCTGAAATTAGTGGACTCACATGAGTAACCATGTAAAGAAAGCATACTTTCAAGTGCCAAGTTAGGATATCAAATTTCCCAGTCCATCAATTAAAGCCACTTACACACTACAATCAGTATATCTGGAATCCCAAGTACATTGTACACTGAAGGAAGAAGTTTGGCCAGACTCAAACCTACCTCCTGATCCTGTCTTCCTCTGATGTTTAGCTCCATCCAATCACTGACCACGGCTGTCAGCAAATTCTGTTTCCCATTTTTGGTTTCAGATTCTTCCAGTGTCACGTATGATGCACCAACTTAAGCGGAGCAGATTTTTATTGAAATGCATTACAAGAGATCACCCTGTTGTTAAATCAGGGGAAAACCAGACATCACCACACTCCCATATCTACTTTAAATAAACCTAACTCTTGATTCTGTCTTCTAGGCCTAAAATAATCCTTCACTATGTTGTGAAGGAATAATTAATCCTAAATGTGCTGAAATATCGATATAGAAGACATTATATAAAGACATCTAACTGTTTATTGCTGCAAATGTCAACAAACTGCATTTCACAAAACAACAAAACTGTAAGAAAAGCCCACACAAGATAAATCTAGGAATTTCAAAACACTCAATTCACCCAAACCCACCAAATCAAACAAAAAATCCCTACATGTTTTGGGAAAGCTAGAGGTGTGAAAATTTTATTTCAATTCAAAGAGACACTACACTTTTAAAATTGAAAACTCTCTTTTTGCTGTTGCAAAGAAATTGGAGTCTTCAAATTTAATTATCGGGTTTGTCCTTTTTTTTCAGAAAACCAGGAAGAAAATGAAATTCCAAGTAATTCAAAGAGTATGAGTACAGAACTATAATAATTTTGAAAAACAAAGATTACGGCTGGACATACAATTGGAATGGTCAAACACCAAATGTTTAGCATTTAATTATCATACTCCTTCATTTTGAGTCCCGAATCAAATCAAATTGTTCCTGGCAAGGTGAAACAGGGACTAAATAGGACAAAGTCTGCTCTTCTCCCAGGTCATTTGTGTACCAATAATGTCTCTTTTAAGGCTTCAAAGAAAATTATCTTTATAAGTGCGCAGTGAGGACTATCCTCGAGGGAAGCATCCAAGTCTTCTGTTTTGAAAAAATATTGTCATATTTGTGCAGTGTTTCCAGTTATTCTGAGGTGCTACATGGAACAGACTTGAAGGCACTAACTGATTAAGAGACAGCAGTAGGAAATGTTTGCTGCATGAATCCAGGAACTGGATCTTCTTTACTACTGCAGATGTCCCTTGTCTTTTATGCCAATAGAAGCATTATAGTGATTTTTCTCCTCTCCTTCACCACAATGACCAATGCCAGCACAACGAACATTTGGAAATTTTTTTATGTCAAAACAGAAACAGAAAAGTGCTAACCTAACCAGCTGTGCTATACTTTGAGGAAGAAAACAGCCGGGCAGACCACCCTGCTTTATGGTACCATGAATGATACCATGTGCATCATGGTAACATGACAAATATCTGTAATGAATTCCATACCATGCAAGAGAAAAAGAGGAGATTTCCATACTGAATATGCTTTACCATGCTGCAGGTCTCTGCTCTCTGCATTTTAGAATGACACCAGTGAATTGTCTTTTACTGTGAGTTTAATTACAGTGTCACTTTAATTCTGCCAGTAATAAGGAACTATTAGTACTGTTCTTAAGAGGCCAAAAAATTTATTGCAAAGAGTTAGGAATGCTCTTAAAATAATAAAGGGCAGTCAAGCAACCACATTTGCTCTGCCAAGAGCTTTTAAGATGTAACCCAGAGGATTGAAGCTTCATTACCAAAATATTTTTCCTGTTGCCACTTGAAAAAAAATAGCCTAATTTAATAACTAAAATGTAGGTAATAAAACTGCAACAATAATTGCTGCATGCTTAAGAATGAAAAGACAAAGTAGTTCTACTTTCACTGAAGAGATGACTTTTAGAATTGGCACTATTTTGAACCCTAAAAGTACAAGGATCAATGCCACTGAAGACAGAGATTTTTATGACCCCAAGACTGTGGATACAAGGGTTCACCTGAGAGTTGAAATTTCAAAGAGCAACATACGAATATCAGGATATGTGCTTCCTTATATCACATATATAGTGTTTAAGTAAACAACCATTCCACAAGATAGGCTCTGAAGATTCCTTAATAAAAAGTGCTAAATTTCTCAGTCACTTCTATCCATTATTAGTGCCTGAAGCAGCTGGAAAGGATGCTGTGCTTCTAAACCATGCAGTAAAAAAGTGATAATCAACACAGGATCTGTGGCAAACTAGCTTTTAAAAAAAAGTTATATCTAGACAATACGTCAGGTTACATCAGTGTGCCTTTTTCTTCTTGGTTGAGAGGTTAAAAATGTTAGAGGCTTGTTTGTTTTCCATGGCTACATAGTTCAAGAATCTACACGGTGTGTAAGACATTAATCTCTAAGTCTTCCAACACCCTCACACTCAGAATCACTGTTGTGAAGCAGAACGGAAAGGGTCAGAGATCACAAGTACAAAGATGGCAACTAGAAGAGCAATTCCATTAGGCAAAGGAACACTTACACTAAGGCAGCCAAGAAAACATTCCAGTCTGGGTCTGGCATTGCAATAAGACACAAATACTTTCATTTTCAATTTGGAAACTTTCAGTCAAATTAAATTTTTTAAAAAGTGACTGGAAGTTCTTGGCATTAATATAACATCAGTGCTTTAGTTCTGGAAGCTGGTTCACTCCTACAGTCTTTTTAATTGATCCTTTTTGTGGATTAGCCATTTTTGGATTTCCTGGAACACTGTGTCTTCCTCTGAAATAAAATGGGTGAAGTTAGTCAGCAAATATCACATTGTCTCTAAGTTTTAACTACTAAAAATGTGCATGCTTTCTATATTTGCATATCTGATTACTACTTTGAATTAATAAACCTGAGATAGGAAAAAAAAAGCAAGTATATTTCTAGGCTCGCAGGTTAGCAAAGCATCTAATTATTCTGGAAACTCAATCTTCATCTCATGATTCCTGTTACCTAAGTGATGTCATCTGAAGAACATGAACAGAATACTAAGTATTCGCACTCAGAGAGTGATAACTGGCTGCAGAGACATTTTCATCAGTTAAAGAATTCTCACAAGAAAAGGGGAAAACAATGTAGATGTAGTTACAGCTCACTGCACGTATTCCACTCCGGAGAGCCAAGCTCTTGAGCCCATGATCACCAGAAATGCCTGCAGGAGATGCTGCCAGCAGACTTTTGAAGTGGTACTCATCATGGATACATACATACATAGTGTATGTACTGGTTTCATGTAGCTGTTTCTACATGAAACCAGCTAGAGCTTCATCTTCTAAGGAGTCAGTGAAAATGTAAAAAAATCTCCAGGGAAAGAATGGTGCTTGCCCAAGCTGGGAGGGTCATTCTCCTGACCAAGAAGCCTGCCTCTCTGCTCCTATGCAATGTCCCTTTGTTTCTTTTCCTGTTCATTGCTGCAAAGACAGCACTTTACAGACTCTAACAACAATATACAGAGCTTCAGTGTCTTTCTCAAGCAAAAGCATTTGGAAGGAAAATATATCACAACATCATCCCATTATGTATTTGTCATGATACCCAGATGTTTGAGAGAAGTTACAGTGACGGTACCTGTGCAAATTTGTGGGGTAGAAGCCAATGAGGTCAAACCTAGTCAAAGCTTTTAAGTCTTCCTGGGATTGACACACCCTTTGTTCCAGCTAATACAAGCAGTCTTGATCTTGAAGGGAGAACTGTGACCATACAGATATGGAACTGCTTCTACTCAGAGTTGGAAGATCACAATCCAAGGCCCCAGTATGCTCGATAATCAGTTATTCAAATTCAAATCAGCTGATTACTCAAAATCAATTGATTAAACTGTAGATCACTGTACAGCTGGACAAAGCAGACAGAAAATGCCCATGTGGAATTCTGCAGGCAGCAAAGCCTCTTCCACTCAAAAAAACCAGCTGGATTTACAGATTAAGAAGCCAGGTAACTGCAGCAGCACAGTGCTGAAACTTAGCTAATAAAACCCCACCATGAGTCTCAGTGCAACAGCAAGGGTCAGAATGACAATAAATTGGCTGCTCAAATTGTATCAGAGATATGAGGCATCAAGAGAGCCATATTCTTCCCAACTGCAAGCTAGCCTATCTTGTCCTGTAATAACCACAGAAATAACCTCTGCTAAACTTGCTTCTGTTTCGGATGACCAGGAAACCAAATGCATCAACAATTAGTGTTCACAACTACGACCCAAAAATGTTTTCAGTGTTGGTTTAATACACAGGTTGGGCTTTCTATATCTGTTCCTACAGTTAAAAAAAGCATTTATCAGTTTCTTTGTATGGTATGAATTCCAATGCAGGTATTTTGTAAAAGAGCAATAGAGGCAAGATAAGAACACTAGACAGAAAATTTTCAAATTATTTTCAAGAACATGCACATCTTCTCTTATTTTAATGAAATTATTTCTCATTAATGTCAGCTTGAACCAACAACCCCCAGGCTATAAATCAAAACATAATTAAAAAGGAATCATATAACAACAGTGTAGTTACCTTGTGATATTCATAGGTGCATACTTATATTCTCTCTTATATTTTAAGAAATATTATATTTTAGTAACATACACACTATGCCAAATCCCCATTCTTATATCCATGTTGCCAGCAAAGACCAACATTTGTCCTAAAAGTTCTAAGCCACTGGTTGTAAAAGTCAACCATTTGAGAACTAGGTCCTTTTATACTAACAGGAATTTAAAGGATGAAAAATTAACTTCGTGTCCTTAAAGAACATTGAAAAGAAATTCCTGTTAGGGAAAATGGATTGAAACAGGATATTTTGTTAAACCCTGATATTTTGTTAAAATCTGAGACCAGCCATTACAGGACACTTCTTTTTCTTTTACACTTTCTTTTTTTGTTTGATATAAAGAAAATTACAGAAACACACTGTGATATGATTAAGTATTACTACTTAATTAATATAACATTATTATTAATAATATATTAATTAACATTAATTAAGTAATGGTCTACTAAAATAGATTATTTTAAAAACCCCATCATAATCACAGACCAGTGCTAACCCTCAGCAAATCTTCATATCTAGCTGATGATATTTAATCTCACTGCAGAAGCAGTGAATCCGCCTGGTTCTAGCTTTTTGACCTTCTCCATATGAACCATGTTAAATATCACCAGGGCCAGAAGTGACACAGTGGCATATGGAGCACTTCAAACCCACATACTGCTTCTAATGTATTGAGAAACTTCAGTTATAGAACTGAGTTCATATTGTACTGCATTAATTCATATTCTACTAATATCCTCTCTGGGAACATAAAGTTCCAATTTATGAAATCCTGTGACTCTGTGCTTACACAGAATGAAGGGAAAAGGCTGGTAAGCAAATATGTCTACACAATATAATGTTTATAGTTTACTCATTGCATTTTTAGATGATCCCAATATATATTGCGTGTGCTCATTTAAAAAATATAGATAAGTGGAAGAGTATCTATTGTGAGACAATAAATACAGAGAAACCATACTAGCTTAGGAAAGTCTCCAAATATAAAGCATTTGGGTGTGGTGGTGCACATACCTAATGATCCCTGGTTTCTCTGTAATCCCTCCCCCCATGTGTGACGTGTTTTTCCTTTCCCCTCCTTGGCCCTGGAATTGGTTGGTGTGATGTGTCTCCCCGCCCCTCTCCCGGGGTTTGAAATTCCCGGGAAACCCTTTTCCCGGCTTCCTTTTCCTCCCGGATTCCAGCCTGGAATAAACATCTACTTATCCCGGAGGAAAAGCAACCCCGTTGGTCTTTTATCTTAGGTCGTGAAGGACTCCCCTTTTCCCTCCCACCCACCATAGCTAGCCGGATATTTTGGGGGGGACAAAGGCGAGTTACTTCATTTGGGAGAGTTTCAAAATTAAGTATTATATCTGCTTGCTTTCACACTTTGTAGGCATCTGTTTATGGCCACTGGAGGCAGGTGAGATATATTTCTGTATATCTCAGAACAGGTGGACTGTTTTCAAATTTAAAGTTCTTATCCATATACCTAAATGAAAGTCTGTTAAACAATGATTTAAACGTATGTATTTTCAATATTTTCATTAAATAAAACTGATTGAAAAGCAATATAAAAATTATGTTGAGTAATACTTTGTCAGTGGGATTATGTGATACTTATCATGAACAGGAAGTTGCAATGTTCACAACATAGTGCTTGGCAAAAAAAAATAAAGCAGAAAACAAGGAAAATAAAGAAAATTTACCTCAGTATCTGTTTTTTTCCCTTGCCAGTCAGAGCATCTGTTTTTTGCCTTTCAACAATTTTAAGTTTAGCTGAGGTCTGCAATAGCCAAATTTTTACAAAACAAGTTAAATCCTAACAACGATCACAGTTACAGTTTTAGACGTAAACGGGATTTGCACAGATTTAATTTATTAAAGGCAAGAAATTTTTGTACTTGAGGAACTCCAGGAACTATTAAAAATGATGACTAGTATAATTTATAATCTTATCATATCTGAAGAGATGTGATTCTGTTACATATGAGGCAAGAGCAATGCCAAGGTTGCCTTCACTTGTTTTTGTAATTTATATGAATACAGAGTGTGTGTATGTATGATAATTATCCATAGCACTGTTTACAGTTTACCCCAAGCCTATCCCAACTAAAATCAGACATTTTCAATCAATCTATAACCCTGGTCTTTTTCATAAAGAAATCCTACTAGCAAATTGGATTCCACTATGCTAGCAAGTTTGTGGCAAAAATCTGGCCTGAAAGAATGGCCTTTTTAAAGAATTGCTATAGTTCTTTGCTTGGCTCTCAAACTGATTTCTGAATACCACCAGAGAGTGCCTTTAAGATCTGTGCATTTCAAATCCCAAACCAATGCTTTGCCAGATTGAAAATAAAACAAAACAAAAAAAGCAAACAAGAATATATCAGAAACCATTGGTGCCTCTAGCATGAATTCTCAAGATTGTGAATTTTTAATTTATTTTGAAACTGACTACATCCTTATGGACCAGACAAGACAAACATCCAAAGCACTCAAAAGATAAGTATATTTTGTAAATATTAAAAAAAAAAAAAAAGCAGAAAAGCACTCAGTCATAAAAAGGTAAATAAAAGAAATGTATGCTCAGAAGCATCTTTGTCTTCTGCTTCTGCCACAGGCTTCAGGAGGGATCCAAAACAAAGCAGGAAAAACCTAAAGCACTGATATTTTTTTAGTATCTACCAGCAGAAAATTTTCATTCTATTATTATTTTCCTTATTGTCAGCTAGGGAAAAATTACAAACATAATGAGAGAAAACAAAGGCATAAAAGGACACTACATCCATTCTCTGTAAATAGGAGACTAGCACTAGGATACATTGTTGTCAAAGGATAGCAACACCCTGTGGTATATTTATTGTGAAAGGTATGGAAATTGCTAGCCTAAGGGTAAATCATTCTAACTCAACAGCAGCCAATGTTAGTGTGCAAACTCTAGAACATGGATATTTTAATACAGTTGAAAGAGTCTACTGAATGCACATCTACTTCTTCACTCTAAAGTGAATTGCCAAAAGAGAAGGCATTCATATACAGTTTTTAAAATAATATAAAAGTCAAATAAAAGTCATGGCAGAAGAAGACCTGAAGGCAAAAGATCAACTGCTGATCCTTTTGAAATCAACAGTAAACAATAGAATCATAGAATATTTCAAGTTGGAAGGGACCCATAAGGATCATCAATTCCAACTTCCTCCTTCTTGTAGGACTACCTAAAATTTAAGTGTCGTCCAGTTGCTCCTTGAAGTCTGATAGGTTTGGTGCTATGACCAATTCCCTGGGGATCATGATCCAGTGGTGGATCACCCTTCCAATGAAGACCTTTTTCCTAATGTTCAGTCTGCACTTCCCCTGATGCAGCTTCATTCCCTTTCCTCATGTCCTATCACTGGTCACCAGAGAGAGGAGATCAGCACCTTCCCTTCCTCTGCCTGCCTGGATGAAGGTGTAGTGTGGGCAGAGGTCACTGCTCAGTAATGTGGTCACCCCTCAGCCTTCTCTCATCCCAGCTGAACCAACCGAGTGACCCCCAGCTACGCCTCATAAATCTTGCCCTTGAGGCCAGACCACACCCTCGCTGGGACACACTCAAGTAGTTCAATGCCCTTCTTAGACAGAGGTGCTCAGTAGCTGAGATGTGGGGGTCACTGCCCTGCTCAGATCAGCAATGTACAAGGTAGATCTTTAATCTGCACTACTCACTCAGGCTCTGCTTAGAGTTCAGCAGGAGGGACAGAAAAGTCCCCAGGGAAATTAATTTCATCTTGACCTAAAACAGATGTGATACTTTGCACCTTAGACATGATTGTTTCTTCACAGATTACAGAGAATTCCTCTACAACTACTTTAGAATGGCTATTTGACATTTAGAGAACTAAAGCTAGAATATTTACCTGAAGACTATTATTTTGCTCTCATATGATACTGAAATGATAAGAGTAAATAATTAGTTGCTGAAAATATAATGTACTAACTACCTTGAGTGTTGGTGGCAAAATCCTAGACCCCAGTGCCTCACTATGCAACATGCCAGTGCATACACCTCGCTTGAAATGGTGTTTTATGCATTTTTAGGTGTTTTTATAGGGAGCTGAACTTAGGCACTCCTCTTGCTATCATGTTCAGTAATAAAATCTGCTTTTATTTCCTTCTTTCCTCTAGAAGTTCTCAGTTTCACTGCTAACGTAAAGATATTAACAGTTATCATGAGCATTTCCCAGGCTTTTTCTTAGTTTCATGCTGGAAAGTTCATTAAAGCAATTCTTTTAAATTTCCCAAAGTAGCAATGAACTATGTAAGGGAAACAATTGCCCACTGTGCAAACACATGGAAATACTGCTAATTACAGGCTTTTACCCCAGTTAGCTATGAAAGGGACTTAGTGGCAGCAATTCTTTATTTCTATTGCTTTTATATTATTTAGGAATTTGGAGCTTTTCTAAAGTAAGAAGTGCTATAAATCTTTACAGATTCTTTTACAGGTTCTTCCAGTTTGTAGTATAAAATTTTATGTATAATTTTTAGCAATAAAATTTAATCTGTGATTTCACCAAAATAAGGTGTCTTATCCCTCTTTTATAAAGATAATGGGAAATATGTGTTGTATTTCATTCTGAACTGGTTGTACAGTTTATCTTCAAAAGAAAAAATGAGAAATATGAAAAGGAGGAATTATTACTTAAGGTGGGTGGCACTACTGCTGATAATTCACTTTTCTGTTCAACTGCATAGCAGTCTTGTGACTGCTTGATGGCCAAGCATCAGAAAATTGCTTCAGTTTTCTCAGTTATGGGCATTTTACTATGCTAGGGAAGACTGAAACTCCAATCGATACAAAAGCAAAAAAAGTATTTAAAATAAATGAACTGTGCAATCTTTCAATTTATGGCTCTTATAATTTTTTAAAAGCAGCTTTTGTAAGATATTTGGTATACAAATGAAGTGATAAAACACCCTGATCTGATAGCATTAACAGATGCTGTTGTTATATTAAGAAAGCATTAAAAGTCCCTGAGTCATACGTTTCTTACCCGTAAGATCTCTGAAAGGTACATGCGCTGCTCATCATTAACTTTGTGGAAAGCCTACAGTTGAAACGAGAAATAGGCTATCGTTAAGCACAAATTTTAAAAGCTGAATCATAGAGAAGATTCAGATATACAGCAGAGCCTTCTTCCAGTGGCACATTTTGTGGAACTAGTTTATTTGCGTGTTCCACACAGTGTCTGTTTGTCACGCAAGAGAACAGCTTTTACTGTCTAGAGGGATAGAGTGATTACAAACCTTTGCTTCTTGTTCCAGTCTAAGTTCATAGTCCTTTAGCTGATTCTGGAGACTTCTCTTGTCTTCTTCTAGCTGTTTAAGAGTCTTCTTTAGGGAACCCTGTGGTTATGGTAAATAAAACAGTGTTTTACAACTACTTCTCATTATCTATACAGATGTTTATTATCATAGTCCTTATTCTTCAAGCATTGTGATGTTTGCCATTCTCTTTGGTTCCTGTGCATTTTATGTTTTCATGTACCTGGCTGGCACACTGCTGAGACAAAAGCAATTAACTGTATGCTACAATTATCAGCTATGCATTACACCTTTAAAATGTGCACATTTAAATTTTACACATTTACAATGTAACATGTTAAAATGATGCAGGTACAGTTTTCCACACTGCTGCTCCTTGGCATCTTAGCAAAGTCACCTTGTGGTGACAAGTCAGAACTGCTCCTTTGTTCTAACTGAAATTGCCCCTGATGGCTCTTTTTAGTAGGAAGGTTTCACATCTTACCAGCACATCCATTTTCAAACCACGTGTTGAGAGAGCTGCTGGGCTGGTTGAAGAGCCACATGGGACATCAAAGGCAGGTATCCCATACCAGTTTGTCTAGAAAGAAGCACTTTGTGGGGAGACTGTCCTTGGTGTGCAGCCATCTACCTTGTCCACAACTGAACGAGTAACAGCAGTAGAGTCCATTTCTGGTTACTGCCACTGGCCAAATCTTTGCTTGCTATGTAATGGAAGTAACACACACACCCAAGCAGGTGCTCCTCTACTTCTAGCACAGGAAATTGCTTTTCATAATCCCATTAATAATTTGATTCATTCCATCCACTAGAGACATTATTACAAAAGTCTCTAACATAGAGTTTCATCCTCCAAATTTGGGAACACTGCACTACAACAAAGAGAAATTTGGGCAAACATGCCAGGCAACTTGTATGGATGAACAAGTAGCCCCTGAACAAATTCAAACACTAGAAGGAAGCCTAGAGAGAGTAAGAGAGGATAGAAACACCGACTAATAGCCTGGGAGGAATACAGGGATTGTTTGAACAGTGAGGGATCAGTTTAGGAAAGCTATAGCCATGAAATAATTAAACTGGGATGTCAAGGACAAGAAGAAAAGCTTCTATAGGTATGTAAGTGATAGTAGGAAGTCTAGGGAGAATGTGTGTCTTTCCCAGAGAATGAATTGAGAATCATCTTCAGAAGGAGGACTTGGGGATGTTGGGAGATGAAAAAATATTGGTTATGATATGACAATGTGGCTTGCAGTCCAGAAAGTCAACTGTGTCCTTGGCTGCACCAGAAGTGTGACCAACAGGCTGAGGGAAGTGACTGTCCTCCTCTGCTCTGCTCTCTTGAGACCCCACCTGGAGTACTGCATCCAGCTCTGGGGCTCCCAAGATAAGGATCTGGACCTGTTGCAGCAGAGAAAGACCAAAGAAGGACTTCAAAAATCACAGGGCTGGAGCACCTCTTCTCTGAAGACAGGCTGAGACAGCTGACATTGTTCAGCCTGGACAAGAGAAAGCTCTGGGGAGACCTTATAGTACCTTCCAGTACCTGAGGAGGGCCTACAAGAGAGCTGGAGAAGGACTTTTACAAAGGTATGTAGTGACAGGACAAGGGGCAATGGTTTTAAACTGAGAGAGAACAGGTTTAGTTTGGATATGAGGAAGAAATTTTTTACTGTGAGGGTGGTGAGGCACAGGTACACGCTGCCCGGAGAAGTTGCGTATGCCCCATCCCTGGAGGTCTTCAGGGATGGATGGGACTCTGAGCAAGACAATCTAGTGTAAGGTGTCCCTGTGCATGGCAGGGTGGTTGGATGGTCTTTACAGTCCCTTCCATCCAGAAACATCCTATGATTCCACTATTATTCAAGGTCAGTTTACACCTGTTTGTTCTTGTACTTAAATGTACTTTAAATAACAGTTCTTCTTCCTCCCTGGTGTTTGTTCCCAAGCATGTATAGACTGAAGACACGAGCATCTTTTTTCCACATTCATTTTACTAGGATGACTAAGCTGAACTTGAAAAAAATTTCTTTCATACAGCAGGCTGTCCTTTCATCTTATCATCCTAGTAATCACTTAGTGTACCAGGCTAGAGCTCAACCTTTTTATGTCTGGAGAACAGAACTGGCCTACAGTATGCAGTACTCCAAAAGCCATCTCACTGCCTTGAACAGTGTCAGTGACACTTCTTTACCTATATAAATTTTAGGACTGCATTTTCCTTTGGCACAGCTGCACAAACATGGCTCACAGTCAACAAGGCATCAGCTAAAATACCAGAAGCTCCTCTGTAGTTGTATCCGTTCTCAATTCATAACATAATTTCTTAACTCTTTTAAAAATCCTTTAGTCTACACTAATAAATTTTACTCCCATTTTTAATAATCTAGTCTTCACTTTCTTTCTTTTTCTAAACCACATCCAGATCCCAATTATATTATATAATTGGTTTCAGGAGAAAGATATAACAATCTAATTCTACTTTGTGTATCAAGGTCATGCATTAAATATTAAGATTCATCCTAAACCTGGTCCTGGAACACCTCTGCTTGTACTTTCCCAGCAGACTCCTTCACTAATCACTGCTATTATGTTCCATTTGCCAGTTCTTTACTCCTTTAAATCTACTCATTTTCATTTTCTCCAAATTAATCAGTGACATTTTATCTCTATCAGAGGTCACAGTGAACAAGATTACTGTATTTATTTTGACAACAAATCTACTGTTTTATCACAGAATGTCAACAGGTTTGCCCACCGTGAGCCCCTTTTATATATCCATATTTCAATTTCATTCTGCAACAACTATTCGTCTCTTTATCTTAAAACTGG
>VWZN01018906.1:391610-409195 GCA_013396955.1 Regulus satrapa | reverse complement strand
GGGAGGGGGGAGAAAGTGCTTTTCTCCAGCACACACAATGTGCACCTACTTATTAGAACCACTTGCTATCAGATCAGTGATGTGACAAGTCCTAAGATATGGATTACACATTTCCCTCATTTTAAGCATATCCAGCTCTTTGAGTTTTCCTTAGGATTTGGTTATTGTCATTTCTTCTTCCAAGCACTTACTGACATTATTCTCTCCTTGGTCCTGCATTTTATTGTTTCTGCCTTTACTTAAACTGTAGGCATATCTAATTTTAAGTGAATCAATTAATGATCACTTGATCTCACAGGCTTTCTAACTGGCTTTTCTGCAACATTCTTGCAGACTTTTAAAATCTATAATATTGTCTCCCTTTTATCTAGTATTTTCTGATAGAATGTGTTAATTATCCATTGAGTTTTGTACCTCATCATTATTAGTACTTGTTTTTTAGTTTCTATTACAAGTATAACATATGATAAAATTTCTGACAGTAATCTGACAATATTACATCCAAATTCATCCATCCAAATATTACAGTTATATGTGTATTTAATTGGATGGATGAGATTCAGTCTGAGGTATCCTCACTTGGGTGTCCAAATATAACTGAACTCCTACCAAGAGTCACAGTGAACACAATCAATGATGTGCAGTGATTCACCCAGCTAAGCAGCTAAAGAGCTCAACTCAGTTCCATCTGAGCTGTTCTAGAGAGTCCAAGACATTCACGTGTAGCAGATATGACACATGGGTCACACAAGACCCATCCTTCTGGAGCAGTAATGGGCTACTGTGCACTGAAACATCTTCAAGAATCTTTGTTTACACAATTATTCCACTGAAGAGACAGACCAAATAAATCTAGATATATATCTCTTTATTCAGCTGTTGTATTAATAAGACCTGTAACTGCCTATAGTAGGAATTAAAAGACCTAGTGAAGAGGTAGACAGCTACATACAGAAAAGAAAATATTTGTGTCCTAATCTTTAAGAGTCATATTGTTTCAATGTACATTTCAATACTACTTCCCAATGCTATTGTGACTAAACTTTGTTTTTCAATCCATCCTCAAGATGAATTCATCGAAGAAGCTGATGAAGAAAGAATCAACCTCGACAAAGTCTCTCACATCTGCTACATACCACATCTATCTCTGTTTTGTTCCTTCCTGGCATGTATGTACCTTTAGTACTTGTTATCCCTTCACGTTTTTGCTATCAATGCTATTACATTCCTGGTCAGTCAGGTTCTTCCATTTGTTTGCTGAGGTCACATGTGTAAAATAACTATCCATTTCAGAATTTTTCTTTTTCTTTTTTATTTCTAACATAAACAGCTCCTTCCTTAGTCAAAATAGATGAATCCTTTCCTTTCTATACTGATTTCTTGACCATTCCCTTAATAATCACTTATTTCTTCTCATGACCGTCATACTTTGCTAGGCCTTTGTTTACCAAATTTTCCTGGTAAACACTGAAACAAGATAAAAATTCTCAAAATATTTTCCCCTTTTTCCATGGGAATTATTTTTTCCTCTATTTATCATGCTAGTCTCAGATCCAGAGGGCCAGTATCCATATCTGGTTTATTTCTCAGAGAGCTTATGAATACTTGCTGCTGGTAAAAAAAATTAACAACTGCCTCTTTTAAGTCTTCAATCTTTTCTAGTATCTGCAGATTATTGCAACTTTTATTCTTTTGCATAGTTTTCTGCATAACATATTACTTATTTGGCTCCAAATTTTATTTTTTTTATTTTAAAGACTCTGGGTTTCATGAAGATTTCCCTAGGAGTAATTTCTATTAAAATCAAGATTTTGCAGGAGTGCAACAAAAGGCACAGTACTTTCAAAAACGTGTTGCAAGAGAGAATAACCCCTCCCACTGTTCAAAAGGGAAAAAAAAAAAAAAAGGAGATACAGAAGAGCTGTATCTTTGAAGAGTATTTTGCCCCTGATTGAACTGTTTTTAATTTTAATCTGTTACAACATGCATACTGGAGATATGAAAAGAATTGAGGGGTAGTTGCAGGTTTTTTTCCTAATTAGAGCAGAAGTATCTTGGATGCAGATGAAATCTTTGTCCAAATACAGAAGGCTCCTACAGTCAATTCAGGCAATGCTGGCCAATTCAAGGAGAAAAAGTAAGCTGCAGATTAAAGAGAAGATTTGGCTTAATTCCACTACAGTCATGTGCTATTTCATTTCAACATCAGTGTCTCTACAGAATTAAACAAGACAGAGAAGACCTCAGTACTGTTAAAATAGAAAACTAAATTTTTTTGCCTCCTTGACCTCACTGCACATTAAAGATTAGAACCATGTGATACCATATTTTGTACATCTTTTGTACGACCTACTACATATTTTGTATCACCACAGTAAACTCAAATACAGTAAATACAAAAGATCATGCTGCTCTCCAGATTTGTTCTATGCAAATGCACAACATACGATTTATTTCCTTATTAGATTGTCCATCAGTGTTATATAAGACAGCAAGACTTGGTGTTGCAGCTGTTATTTACAACAGAGCAATTTGGTATCTCCTCAGTGATGGTGCTCATCTAATTTCTTTGAGTTATTTCACTTACAAAGTAAACTACTTTTAGATCTTTTTTTTCATTAGTCCTTTCAGAAGCACTGTCTATTTTTTGCTGCCAATGCAGCTGGTCCACTGCAGATGCCTGGGCATTCATTCAGCTCTGGAGCAAGGATGTTATCCAAATGTGCAAGCAAACAAACTGCATACTACATTTTTTTTGATGAGCAAGCAGACAGAAATAGGTTGATAATATGACCAAAAGTATACAGTTACCTCATAATGAGGTAAACTGCAATAAATCTACCTCATAAATTGTAAGAAACCCATGATTACAAATCTCTTGTGAAATAAGAAAGCAATAAAATACTCAAAATTTACAGAGTGGGAAGTGAAGCCTAAAATCAAAAGTAGGACTGGAGCTGCAATTGCACTTCAGGCAGAATTTAACATCTTAGTGCTAATAAAGCAGTCTGTGCAATGTCTTACATTCTTCACATCTGCTTTTGTCAAAGAACAGGGAGGCATCTAACCTGTTGCTGTTGTGATTACCCATAAGACCAAGCTGAATCGAGCTGCCCGGTTTGCTGCTGAAAGCCTTCACGAAGTCTCAACCCAAAGCTTCCCAGTGGTCATCCCTCTAACAGGCCATAACCTGACCAGGCTCTACATATATGACCTGGAGAAGAAAGCCTCTTCTGTCTAACAGCCTAAAATTTAACCCAGAAATAAACTAGTTGAGCTTCATTTTAGTCCTCCGCTTCCCCAAGAGCTTGCATTCTCTTATCTCACAGCCTGACAATGTCCTTGCCACCATCATACTTAACTAGTGTTGAGACAATTTTTGAAGCCAGGTTTATGGAAATGGAGTTTCCATATCGGAAATATTTCCAATTTCCAATGGAATTGAAAATGGCTGTCAGTGGAAATACAAATATTTGCATGGAGGGAGATGGAAAAAGTGAGAAAGGCAGAAAGGTCTTGTCTATTTCTGGAGCAAAGACAGGATTTCAGGCACACTTCTTGGGTTTTTCTTACCAACTAGCTATTGGTTTTCTACCTCTAATATGCAATTTGTTTTAATCCTAATCTAGCTGGGATCAATTAGCTGATCACAGCTAATACCTAGGAAATTTACTCAGCTAACCTAGCCTGAGAACTATTTCTGCATCTATGAACCTAATTGATGACACAGAGCTCAGTTTGGCAGTACTGAAGTTCTTATGCAAATCTCTTGACACAGATGTTCCCTACGCAACTAAAAGACCTCTCCAAGTCCCCAAACACTATAGAATGCAATTTCAAAACCAGACACCAAGAAACTTTAAAGGACAAAACTTCAGAGACGTTCTCCTTTAGCCAGGACTGGTTTTAAGTTATCCCCCCACCCCTATTTTCAAGGCAGTTATTGGGGAACTAGCAGTCCTTGTATATCTGAAGGTTTTAGCTGCTGGACATCAATACAAACCAAAAGTGAGAAACAACAGCATATTAACTCAGCCAAATCACTAAGAGCTGGATTTGCCTTTCCTGAATTCTGTGGGAAGCATGCAGAAAGAAACCACATCAAAACATTCAATTCTCTATGATCATGGTTGTATGAACAGCTTGGTGCTTCATACTGTAAAACAACACATAAGTTCACAGAAAACAGAAATTAAAGCATACAGTAACATCAACTTGTAACACAGTTCTTACATCATGAAAAAAACCTGAAAAGAAAACAAAGACCTGTGAGAGCTCGAGAAAACCAGAAGGAGCTCCCCAGGTATGCAGATATCCCCCACAACAAAAAATTATCAACAAAACTGCATGACGAACCAGTATGGTAAGTTCTGGAAAAGCTTTTTAGAAGTAGTTTAACTGAATTTTTTTTTTTTTTTTTTAAGATATATTCATTACAGGTTCCTCTACTAAGCCTTGAATAGCAGGACATTGTATGCCTGAAAAGAAGACATAAGCTGACTAAGGCATTTAACCTGAATTTAAGATCCTTAGTTTTCAATACATCATCCATGTCAAGCCACTATGAGAAAGCTTGTAAAAAGCTAGAAGACACACTGAAATTTTAAGTTAATACTTCCTTTATATAACAGAATTTTGCAGTGCTTACCATGATTCACTCTCAGAGCAAATACATATTAATCTTGTGCCCAGCAATGACAAATCCCAGAGTTTCACAAAGGTAACACCAATTCTCCAGTCCTTTTTTTCCCACCATTTTCTTTTCACTTGACTGAAGTTACACATTTGCCTTAATATTGCGAGAAAATGAAATTATATGGAAAAATACTGTGAGTGAATTTTAAAGCCACCCACACAAGTTGCGCTCATTCTGGATTTTTCCTTGCCCTGGTCTGAGTTCAAACAGAGGTGACAATTTCTAACAATAATTTCACAACAGACAAGGTGACAAATCCATGGCATTATCAACCAGCTCAAACTTGTATTCATCAGAGCCCTGTTCATTAATGATCCTCCTGGCAATTTGCTGCCTCTTTAATTTTTCTCCATGGTTTAGAACAGAAGCAATATATCTGTCAGTTGTGCTGAAAAAAAAAAAGCAAGACATGAAGCCTTTTGCAACCCTACTACTGCAATTCTGCAATTCTACTCGCCTTTTTAATTTAATTTTTTTTTTTTTTTTTTTTTAGAAAATAGGCTTCTTTCCCTCCAACATGAGGAGTTAACACTCATCAGGTGACTTTAACTGAAGCCTTTAACATATAATTTTAAACTCATTAGTAGCAGAACCAAATAAAACATCTTCAGTTTTACTGAAATGGAAACTGCTTTTAGATTGGTATCAGTAGGTTCACGAGTCATACATCTATTACTAAAAGTTACTCAGCATAACCTATTTCTCCATGCAACATGCACTTGTATGCTGTAAAAGCGTCAGGGCAGGTGAGGAAAGGCTCCCTAGCACTTGCCTAAATGCCAAGTGCCCCCTTGTGGTCAGCGTCATCCTTGAATTCCAAACCAGACCCGGAGCAGAACCGATTTAGTGCACTGGAACAGGGGTGGCACACTCACTCCCTAACCCTTATTTCAGCGGTCTCCACGCAATGCTCACAGGGGTTATGCACTCACTGGGGCTGAGGAAGTTAAAACGGAGACCTCCAGCACTGTGGTTCAGATTAAGAGAATATGGTGCTGCTGATTCAGAAATATCTTGCTTAGCATCTTCTCCCAGTAGGCCTGAAAAAGGCTGGATTCCTTACACATTTTCTCTGGAAGACATCCCAGAATCCCCATCAATTGCTAAGGAATTCTTGAGAACAGACAGATAAGAATGTCACTTGACTCCAAGATTTTTGTCTGATTGTTTTCTTTGAAACACAGTGTATTCTGCCTCTGGGGACACCACAAAGTGATTTGAGTAAACAGTCTCCTGGTTTGAGCAAGGCCACCAGGAGGAACAACTAATGCAAACTTGACAAGGAAAAGAAAAAAAAGCTCTCCTGCAGGTATTCGAAGTATTTATTTAAAGACAAATGAAAGGAGCAGGAAGGGGAAGTCTGTGAGGAGGCAAGGTAACAGCTTAGGCCAGTCAGACCAGACCAAAGACAGAACTTTCTCCAAAATACTTCCAAGTTTCATGAAAAGCTAGGATACCAGATTTCTTCTTTCCATATAGACACTGATGGATTAACCCAGGAAGAGTAAAAAGGTTAATTGAAAAGTCACTTGCTAGGAGAATTGTCAGCATTTCCTATGCCATTATAAGTGCTGATATTCCCTATAGGCAATTATCAAGGCCTACTGAAATACAAAGTCTTCACTGCATGTTTTCACAAACCCAAGATTTCCTTCCTGTCATATTGCAGGATGGACAATATGTATGTCTCCAGTGTGACACTGCCACACATTCTGCTTATAGTTTAAAACTGACAGCAAAAACCCTGAGGTGGTTGTGTGAGGCTATCAGTTCTGTGGTCACTGTCCTTATAGAGAGGCAGCTTTGCAAAGCAAATATCTGGCCCTTAATGTCAGAATTTTCTCCTCTTTGGTGCTAGACATTATGAAAAAATGGTGATTTATCACAGAAGCCCTGGTTCCTGAGCTAATCTTAACTAGAGCGTTGCTAAGGCAATGCTATCAGGAGTGTGCTCTTCTGAACTGATTCTGCAGTATGCTTTTCAGTATTTGCATACTAAAGCTGCTATCTAGGGATTCTTTCTTGCAGAAATGGTGAGAGAGGAAAGGAGTAGTTTTCTTTCTGCTTATATGAAAAATTATGCTTAGCGGAGAACATGTATTTTACTGAAACTCATTTTATGAAATAATGTAAAAAAATTGAAAGCAGCGTGTTTAAAAGAAGCAAGTAAAATTCACATCTTGTTATACTTTAGAGACAATGTGTTCCTTCTGTAATTATTTCTGAAGTATTGTGTGACATTTGTATTATTCATTGGGACAAAAAGGAAGTTACTGACTAAACAGTTTCCACTGTTGGAACTTCCTTGTGCTTGTCACTGTTATTTTTAATCTGCCCTCAGTACACAAAAAATATTTTCTAAATGCTGGCTGTAAGAATTTCTGTGTTCAAGGTATTGGTCTGCATTTATTCCTATGTGACATCTACATGATTTTTCTGAATCAAAAAACAAGTATTATATCAGTGTAAGGACTTCAGAATGATAACTGTATATATATATACTGTAGGGGTGTTTTTAACAGAAGTAAATTATTCATCAGTACAATTCTAATTCTAAAGCAAAAACAGTGCAAGCCATCTGCAACAATTACTGCAATTTTTCATCACAGAAAATCCTCTGTGCTTCCTCGTTCATCACTCCAGAATTTGCATTTGTATTCTTCTCTTTCATTCAGGTTTTTATAGCTTGCTGACTGCTAGGGTCCCTGATGACTAATTTTTTTTTTAATTTTCCCTGTAGTGCTTGATATCAAGAAAATATTTTATCCTACCTATGTCTAAATATGTTGAATTACTCTACAGATTTGTTTTTCTCCCTTTTTCAGTATAGTAGGACCTTAAATGACTAGCTAGAGGAAGCTAAATCTCTTTAGTATCGTTTTAGTATCTGAGAGAACTCTTCCATTAAATACAGCTGAAATTGTTTAGTAAATTAAGGATTGTTAGAGGTTCTTCTAATAACCCTAATTATACTTCTAAGTTTCTTGGGAACACAAGCTATAAATAGTTGAAAATACTATTTCATTTTCTGTAATTTACTGTCTACCGCTCAAAACAAAATTTACTGTCTACCACTGCCACGTTCTAGAAATTGTAATATCTTGTTGAAAGAACCACTTTTCAATCTTTCCACAGAGCTTCACACAATCACAGAATCAACCTTATGGCATTACCCAGCAGTGCCAAGTCCACCCCTAATCCACATTGCCAAGCACCCCAATATGTGTCTTTTAAATACCTGCAGGGATGGTGAGTCAACCCTCTTCCCTGAGCAGCCTGTTCCAGTGCTCGACAACCCTTTCAGCGAAGAAATACTTCCTATGCAATACACTTACAAAATGTATTTTCATATAGGAATATATTTCCTATTCATATGCAACTGCAAGTTGAAAGCTGAATATCACAGTGTACTTTTGATTTTACAGACATACACGCTTTATGCCTTATACACCCACTCTCAGCATTTTTACTCTGAGCAAATGTATATTGATGACTGGCTAAAAAGTCTTTGTTTCTCTACCACTCAACATCTGCTCTTTATTCTCATCTGTGAAGAAGCTAAAATATTCTCCCCTAATCTCCTGAACAACTCGCAAAAACCCAAAAAGAATTTTAACAAACCTAAATGCTTGAATGGCACAAAAAATTATCTGAGTATTTTTACCAATGTTTTGTCTTCCAAAATTATCTATAAAAAGCAAAGCAGCTTCTCATTCTCCCAAGAGTATCTGTAAATAAACACTGACTTTTCTGATGGCTCCAGTTAATACAAAAAAACAAAAAAAAAACCCAAAACACAGCAAAGCCCACTTAATACCTCAATATTTTTTCTGTTCTTTCCATCTCCCAAAAATCAAAACAAGGAAAAAAATGAAACATTTCATTAAATCCTTAAAGTACTTTCCTTTCTGGTTAGCAAACAGGAGGATTTATTAACTCTAAGCTGGAAGAATGAAGGAAGGATTTGAAACTGGACATGGGCTCCAGACTTTTCCAGGCTTCACCAAGTGAGCCTAGGACTCTTCAAAATTTCTTCTAGACTCCTTCTGGCAGTATGAACCTTTCAGTTGGGCTGGCATTCTTCTATGGGAACAGTAATCAAACCTCTCAGAACCATGGCTCATTGGTGAAGAGGCAATGCAATACTTAGCAGGGATTAGAAATGTACTGGATTGGTGGGAAAGGAGATTATCTCACTGGTAATGCCTCCTGGAGTGCCTGGCAAGGTGTAATTGGATTGGTTAGGAGAGTACAGGCAATTGGACAGAAATAAATACTTGTGATATTGTAACTATGCACGCCACTCTGTGCTTTACAGGCTGACAGAAATAACACTGTCCCAAAGCACACTCTGCTGTAAATTTTCTAGACCAGTGTTCTGTCTTCTGATTTTTCTTTGAGCATAATCCCAGCTGTACGTCCAGATGAACTCAGAGAAACAGAAAAGTGGGATGGGGAAGATTTTGTTCTCTTTTTAATTGGCTGTTCAAGAAAAAAATCTTGCCTACCTACAAAACATCACAGTCTCTAGTACAACACTAAAACTGGCAAAAATGTTGACTGAAAGCCATGGATAAGATCAGAAAAAGCAGTTAATTATTCACACCCTGCTTACAGCAGACAATCATCCCTCCCACAAACAGAGCATGCTGCCTCCTCTAGGGTCACTAAACTCCCATTAATTTTCAGATTCTGAAACACCAAAAAATGTCAGATGGTAACACTTCTGTAAGTATAAACAACAGGAATAAAAATAATAACAGCCCATAGTGTTCATTATGCCAATGTGTTACAACACATTATCACATCTTTATCTACCTTCCCTATTTCTAAAAGTGGGCAAGAAATAGAAAACTTGTCAAATATTTCAACAGATGACAGGCTAAGGAAAAAGCATGGTGATTTTTTATTTCAATTACTACCTTAAAAACAAAATTACCATAGTATTTGCTGGGGTTTCTTCCTTGGCATTTTCTCCTCAAGATGGCAGAAAAAATATTTTATGCTGTGTTGAATTAAAGGACATGAAGTATGAGTGCATTAAGGAATAACATTTTAAAAATGAAAACAGATGCTTCCTTCAGTGATGCAAAAATTTACTGCAAAATGAGGAGATTTCCTGGGACTATATTATGCAGAATGTTACCACAACTATTCATCTAGGTTATCACAGCTGATACAAAACTGGGATTATTGACTGATACAGCAGACGATTGTGCTGGCATGCAGAGGGGCCTCGAGAAATAGGCAGAGAGAAATCATGTGGAGTGGAAATGCAGTCCTGTCTCAGGGGGAGAAATAATCCACCAGCATTATCCTGGAGCTGACTGGCTGAGAAGAAGCCAGGTAGACAATGACTTCGGGGTCCTGGTGAGCAAGGTGGCCCCAAGAAATCAATGCACTCTTGTTTCAAGGGGGCCTGTGGCTGCCAGGGCTGCATTAGGAAGATGCTGCCATCAGGTCAAGGGAAGTAATCTGACCCTTATCCTTAGCACTTTTGAGATTTATCTGCAGTGCTGGGTCCAGTTCTTTACCCTTCAGTACAAGAATTAAATGGACTTCCTGGAGCAAGTCCAACATGATGCTACGAAGATGATTACAAAATGAGAGCACCTTAGAGATGAGGAAAGGCTGAGAGATCTGCAACTGTTCAGCCTGGGGAAGAGAAGGCCCGAGGGTTCTTATCAATGTGTCTAAGTATGTGATGGGAAGGAATGAAGAAGAGGGAGCCAAGGCTCTTCTCAACAGTGCCCAGTGACAAGACAAGAAGACTGAAACAGCTGGAATTCCATTTGGTCACATCTGATGACATTTGTTACTGTGAGAGTGGTCAAAGACTAAATGATCCCATGAGGTTTAATGTCTTCCCATTTCTTCATAGATCTAGTCCAGCTATTCCATTTCACATGCCTTACTGCAGATTCAATTATAAAACCTTCACTCAGGAAAAAATTCACTACATAACTCTTCCCAACATTCAGTTTTTACATACTTCCTACTTAAGGATTTTACTCTTCATTTTAAAAGCAATTGTATGCATGAAACACTAAAAACATAAGCATAACGGATTCTTTTGGCTTCTAGACCAGGCTGGTGCTATTTTTTGTCATGAAAAAATAAAGACTATGAGTTTTCCAACTAGACTGCGATTTGTTGTTAAGCCAACTAAATGTCACAGTACTTACCAGAGACATTTTATCGAAGGTGCGAATAATGGACAGTTTATCTACAAATAAGCAGAAAATGGTGACCTGTTGATATATTTTCAATATATTTAATCATCACTAATTCTATTGAAAAAGTTATGAATATCCATTTCTACCTGCTGGATTTCCACGAATAAGCTCCACCTTATCTCGAAGAATATTAATTTGCCTTTCCAGCTGTTTGTTCAATTCTGCTTGTGTCTCATATCTGGTTTTCCATTCATTATCTTGAAAAAAAAAAGAAATACAGACTTATTATATTTCCCAGATTAGTTCCTGTCATTTTAAACAAAAGCACTTTTTAAAACTGTTCCTTTTAAATAACTGGAGACTAAGAAAGTCTTCACTTAGTGATCCTCATAATTAGCATCTTGGCATAGAAAAGAGCTTGAAAATATGAATCAAGGAAAATTTTTCAATAGGCTTACTGTGGTCAGAATATTAACTAACTCTGTGAATTCTTATTATTCACAGTTTCATTAATAATTAAGAAAAAAAGCTAGCATGGCCACATGTAACATTTCTTAATTTCACGTGTGAAGCACAGTTATAATAGCCATGTTTGAAAAGTGAAAATTTAGATTTTGAAATAAAAATGCAAACCCCTGTAAGTCCTTCCCAAAAGAATTTTTTCTGTTTCCTAATCAATTAGCAAGGCTGTTGTAATTCACTTACCTTCATTTTGAACACCATTAAGACCTTTTTCCAGTTCTGTTACAGTGTTTCTCAGTTCAAATATTGAGCTTTCAAGTATCTGCCTGTGGTATTAAAAGAAGTCAATAAATTGCTATAATAACCAATAAATGGCTCTTGTACTAATCCTATTACTGAAATCAGAAAAAAATTAGGTCAAATATATTTTCAGAAGAAATATGTATTGGTCATTCCTAGGTAGTTACATTACCTTGTCCATTCTTTAATGTATTTTTTCTCTACGGTTACTACAGTGCCTTTCAAACAATGAAGCATTTCCACTCTGTGAGTAAAATCACTTCCACAACAACCCAAGACAGACATTTCCTAACCTAAGATATAATAGTTTTCTAGCCAACCATCAGAAGTACAAAAATGCAGAGGGAACATCGACCCTAATTTTTCATCTGAATGAAGACAACCAGTGAGTATGGTTTTTAAAACAAAAACATGCCTGAGAGATGTGCTTTTTGAAATTCTGAATTAATTCTTCATTTTGACTTACTGCACAATGGTTAATAGTAATTTCTTAAATTGCACCCATATCAAAACAAATCAAAAAACACCAATGTTTTATGACTATCATAAAAGAAAGTGAGTAATTAAACTGAGTGCTAAAAAAAATACAGGAGCTGAAGTCACCATTTTTAAAGAAAATATATTTTGCCCATTTATTAATCCTGTATACTGGTCAGCAAGAAAGCTGAAAGGTACCATGAAAACCAGACTTTTTCTGTCTTGGAAGGTATGGCCAAAAGCAGAAGATAGCAAGAGACTTGGACGAGAGCACAACCCAGCTGGCATGCTTCAGACAATGTGCAGGGTGATTCTCATCCTTCAAAGTGGCTAGATGGTAGTTTGGTGTCTTACAGTGAACCCTATAACCTTGACCACATCAAGAGGACACTACTGATGAGCTATAGACCATATTCATGCTAACAGCCCAGTTGTCTGAGGAGATTTCTATGGAGAAATGCTCCTTCGACCTGTGAGGTCTCAGGGAAGTCAGACCACACCAGGACAGGTGCAAGCAAAAAACACAATGCATGAAAATGCAGAGGCAGTTTGTGCTTTTGTCCTTTAAAGTTAAGTTTGGAAGGCCCACATTTCAAAAAAACAGTCAATGGTTCTTGGGCTCTTACCTCAATTTTTCAGTGCCCAAATTGAGGTATTCAAAAGAACTGAGAACACAAGGTTTACAAAGAAGGCAGGCCCTTCAGGAAATGCTTTACAATACCAATATGATGACTGGTGTCTTTGAAACCTTAGCCTAAGTTCATTAAAACATGCAAGAGAGAAAAGTACTAGACTGTAATATTTGGAGGCGGGTGTTTAAAGGACAGTTTCCATTGTCAGCACAGATATTCATATTCTGAACATGTCCATGAGAAATGCTCTTCAAGAAGTATTTAACTAACCTCTGAGAAATCAAAGCTCTGATGACAGAGATTGGTTACTGAGAAACTGCATCACCTCTTGCAGTCCTTGTGCCCACATTCGGTTAGTGACACCTCTTTTTCATAGCTTGAAACTACAGATTTCAACTGCAAGCTGCAGAAGCAAAACAACTGCTCACAGGGAGTTGAATGGGTAAGCTTAGTATAAGGAGGGCTGAAGAGCTGAAATTGCAAAGAAATATAAAGAAGAGTAATTTAAGGTAAACCAAGTTTGTTTTCAGTAAAAGAGACACACTGGAGAACAGTAGGACAGACATCTTGAATAGCAAGGGAGAGGTGGGGCTTCCAAGCCCTCCTTGCTCCATTGCTCTTTTTGTCTTTATTGACACTAAATTAGACAGGGACCACATTGGCAAAAAATAATGACAGTACTGGTAACTTACTAGAAGCAAAAAGGATAAGGTGAAACCCAGCTAAAGGTAGCCTTGAAACATGATTCAAAAAGCTTTAAGTGCTGGAAAACCAAAGGAAATCTGATTGCTGCTGCCCGATTTTTTCCCACTTCAAATAAAAGAGGCAGATGGCTAGGAAGAAGAAAGACAAAATCTTACTACATTGCTGCTATCATTTCAACACAAATATATAAGGTTTCTGCAAAGCAGATTTCTAACAACTTCTCAGAGCTTGGAAAAGAATAAATTATGATGATAGTGAGTGCTAAAATGGGATTTTTGAAAGGAAATAACACTGAAAATTAGAAACAGTCAAAGCTGTAACCGGAGCTGAGCTGCATCAAAATGAAATTGTTTTAGTTTTCAAAGAAATCTTAACTAAGTGGTCAGATGCAGAGAGAAAACACAGGAAGAATGAGTTCTTTAAATCCAGTGTTTCCAGTTTTCAATTTCTGTTAAAATTTCAAGACTATATACAAAATTCATTTCTTTAAATTACTGTTTCTGCACCATTAAAAAAACTGGAAGCTAAATTCCAATCATATTTTGTTCTGATGAATATATGTACAGAAAGGGTAAATTGTCAGGTGTCACACTGTAATTGCTACACTGACAGAAAGCCTTTATTCCATGTAGCAACAGAAACCAGTTTTTAAAAATATATAATTGTTATTAAATATTTAATACTCCAGTAGCACCCAGAATGCATCCAGGCTGAAATAACTCTATTTTAGGCAGTGTATATTAAGTAAAATGCAATCCCTGCCCTGTCAGAGAAGGGATGTAGAAATAAATCACTTTGAGCGGCTTGGTAAGTATTTCTGGGGTTTAATGTATAGGAGAGTTTTGCACTTCTGGAGTTAATTCTAATTGTGATAGGAAGGGAAGGTCATGTCATGTATCTGTCAGTGTGAATATAATGCAGCTGTGTATAACTGCCTCCCTGCCCAGAGATTTGGTCTGTACTTAATGGGACTGCATTGCACTTTTTATCTGCAACCTCACATGTGTTAAAACATAATTTGACTATTCAAAGCCTATAAATCTTCATATCAATGAACAATTTACAGTAATCAAAGAAGAAAGTAAATCCTGTAAATCCTCAAACCTCACATTTAAGACATCATGAGAACCTAGCCACATCCTTATATACTAAGCATAACAAAAAAGCTCTTTGGAAGAAAACAAGAAAAAAATGTGCCATTCAGATAAGACTCTGAAATTACAAAAAAGAAAAAAATGGTACATTTCTTTTTAAGGCTGTCTACAGGTGTACTTTACTTGACAATGGCAGCCACTTAGATGAAAACCATTTTCCTGCCTGTTTGACTACCCAGGTCTGGATATCTAGAACATGATCCAGGCAAAAGGCTGCCTGAAGCAATTTTCTATAGTGAGGAGAGAAACTCTGAAGAAAAGTCAGGAAAAGCCCAGGGAAGTCATCAGCTCTAGGGCATCAGCTCTATATGGCAGATCTTTACAGAGTCCCCTAGAAGATAAAATGCACAGATGCCTTCAGAATCCATGAACAAAGCAGAAACAATATTGCACAGTGCAGGGGAACCACATGGAAGAGAACACACAGTATTGAATGCTAGGGACTCCTGACACTTGCAGTCAGCAGTGTGCTGGGGAAATGCTGCAGCTTTCCTGGGAAGGAAAGCCACAGGAAATGAAATCTCAGAAGCTGAAGTAACACACAATTCCATCAATATTACTAAGCAGCTGACAGGCATAAATATGTCTTTAAGACCTCTTTGTCTAATAAGAAGCACACTAGAGTATTATATGCCTTCTTTCTCTCTCTCCCAGAAACATTTGCCATGACATTTCCCAGTCAAAACGTGTGCTGAATCTTGATCACAACAATACAGAGTCATGAGCTGACTTTCATTAGAATGGGAAAAAAACTTGAAAGATTTCACAGTACTACATCCACAATCATCAAGAATCAGTAGGTACATTAGGAACAGACCCCTTATGGACGAGAATGATTCCATCTACTCTTTGAAGTAAAAATCCCTTCTTCATGACTGCTAAATGAGAGCGGTAGGTGGGCTGTTAGCAAACTGCCTAATTGGCACAATAATCAGATATGCCAGTAAAAAGATGACAAGGGTGAAATGGCAGTGTAGGAATGCAGACATCTATCTGCAAGCCACTCATACTCAGCTTGCTTTCTACCCAAGGGAGAGAAACTGGCACCTCCTAGGGTGTGAGTCATCTCATGCTAGAACAGCCTGGCAAAGTAGGTCAGATGAATCACACCTTCAAAAAGCTTTTCTGTATTCATTGATTATACATGCCACCGGTTTAGATGTCTAACAAGCCCGGTCACTGGCAATTAAGCGGAATAAATAATTCGTGGGAAACAGACAATAATACTACTGAATATTTGCACACAAAATAAAATAGTTGTAAAACCCACATGGAGCTGAAAGTCTTTTACTGTCATGTCATCATCACAAAGTTTTTATGAAATATGTGTTTTGCTTTTATTCGTAAGTAAGTCACAACTCAACTTTTTACCTGAACACTATTAATATCAGGACCATGTGTCAGGTAAAAGAACTGGTGCATGCAGAAGATAACTGATCTATTTACCCTCAGATGCTACTAAGTCAGGAGATTTATTAAAGGTCATTTGCTTACACGTTGGTGCAAGCATGTCCAAGCTACTTTTTGTGCCATTTTGAACACATAAGGTGCCATTTTGTGTTAATATTGTGTTTTCCCTTTTCATTTATGAATGAACATTTTATAAAGTCCACAACTGCAGGACTAGTTTAAGAGGTCTGCAGCTCAGACACCGAGAGAAACATTGTTCAGGCAAAAAATCAGTATTAACAGATTGCTTGAAAATGGTATGTAAATGTATTAAGGGTCTGAATAAAGGCAGCACAGGAGCTTCTGACATTTTCTGTTTTCATTTATTAACACTCAAAAGGCAATCATGTTGTTTAACACAGGGAAAAACATGTAGCTTCCTAAGCAAATTGGGGAAAAAACCAATCCCCCCAGGCATGAGCATCAACAATTATCAGAACACTGAAACAGCTGCTGCTTTAGCAGCTGTTAGACTGACTGCTAAGAGGAACAAGTCCTCATCCCCTGCAAACTGCATGCAGAGATGCCATACCTTACCTAGAGGTCTCAGATAAATTTACTGACACTAGAGATGAGTGAAATGCAGCCTTCTGCTTTTACTCATCATTGTGGAAAGAAGAGTGCATAAAGAGTGCCCTTGTTGTCCACTTGATTTGTCTACCCACAGTGAGGCATGCACCTATGCAGAAGTCTTCACTCTTTCTCCCCCAAAGTGGCTTCCCAGCTCAGTGTACCCTGCTTGCCTTGGACACATTTAATTCTCTCCTTAGTAGGTGGAATGGGTGGTATGTTTCAGATTTTTAATGAACATTGTGTTGACAGCACAGTTTTGGTTACTGTCGAGCATTGTTTACACTGAGCCAAGGCCTTTTCTGCTCCTCACGCCATGAGAGGGCTGGGGGTGCACAAGGAGCTCAGAGGGGACACGGCCTGGACAGCTCATCCCACTGATCAAAAGAATATCCCATACCATATCACGTCATATTCAGAAATAAAATATAGGGTGTTGGGGTTGCTGGGGCTGCTTTGCCTGGAGAAAGGCATAATCCTGCTGGCGGTGAGCACCTCGAGATTTTTGCATCAGCTGCTTTTCTTAGATTTGTTTCCTTTTTGTTGTTGTTACTCCTTCTTAGTTATTAAACTGTCTTTGTCTCAACCCTCGAATTTTCTCCCTTTCACTCTTCCTTTCTTCTCTCCCCCATCCCACTGGGAGGAGAGGGACAGAGCGGCCGTGTGGTGCTGAGCTGCCTGCTGCGGTTAACCACGGCAGCCGGCCTTATCTTCCTTTCCGGCCGACATTATTTATGCCGCTTCTTCGGGCTCCTCGTTCCACTCGCATCCCTAGCGCCAAACCCTTCCGGGTGCCCAGCAGAACCAGCGGCGCTCCCAGCACAGCCGGGCCGCGCCGAGGGGCTCCGGGCAGACCGTGGGCCCAGCCCGCTCCCCCCGCCCGCGGAGGCAGCCGCCATTTTGCCGCAGGGAGGCGGCGAGAGCCCCGCGCCGGCGGTGCTGCGGGGCCGCTCCCGGAGCCACT
>VWZN01018906.1:369785-391511 GCA_013396955.1 Regulus satrapa | reverse complement strand
CAAGGGAGCGGCGCGCTGAGGCCAGCCCGCCCTCGGCTCGGGCACCCTTTTCTCCGCAGTCCCCGCGGCTCTCCCGCTGGCCCGGAAAAGCCGTGAGGGGAGGGAGGCCGGCCGCCACCGGCAGCCGCTACCGCTGGCACCTGCCCCGGCCCCGACGGGCTCCGGCCCGTCCGCCAGCGTTTGCAGAAGCGCTCGCCCGCCGCTGCTGTGCCCGCCCGCTTTTGACGGGCTGTTCTGCCCTCTGTGCAGCGAAATGCCCAGCACGGGGCTCGGGCAGCGCCAGAAACGGATGGGGGAAAATACGATACAGCTTTGGCTCACTTCAGAGTTTTGAGAGTATAGGTTGAACTGTGTGCTGAGTTTTTAGTGACCTCAGGAAATAATGTGTGCAGATTTTTTAAAGCATTTCTTCTGGATGGGAAGTAGCACGATTTAAAAGTAGACGCTGTGACTCCCATGTGAAGGCAGGCACAGTGCAGTGGGTCCTGGCCTACGGCATGCCCAGCCCACCTTTTAGCATGCTCGAAAATTGTGATCTGTGCTATTTACAAATCAGTGTGTAAGACCCGAATTTGAGACACAAGAGTTTAGAATAATCAGCCTTCATCATCATCTCTGATCAAGTCAATGGTGTTAGTTAGTCAATATATGTTGGAAAATAATTATCTTACATTGGTCTCGATTTATGCTTAAAAATGCTCGATGTTGAGTTTTTCAAACAAGGAATTTCAGATCAGTTCATGGGTTTCTCAAGGTAAATCTTTATGGGGTGAGTTAATCAGATTATTGCTACAAGAGTGGTAATCCCTCTGTTAGGTTCTCTCTGTCACCTTCTCTGGCTGCTTCAGTGCCAGCCCTTGACACTTGTGTGACTCTTCAGTAAAACAGTATAGCTCCTGACCCGTTGAAAATTTACACAATGGAAAATGTTTAATGTTCGCAGTTTCTTCTGCTTGGTGATCTGAAGTGGTTTACCAGCTGCACAGGAAAGCACCAGACCTGATGCAAGGGACAGGGTGAAACTGGGAATAATCAGTGAGCTCTTAGATCAACGCACCATTTCGTGAAACTTAGTACTCACTAGAGAAACTAACCGTTCACTTTTCCAGGAATGGGGTGGCCACTGATATGCTAGGAAAAAGGGCGTGGTTTTCTCAGTTCAAGTAATTTTGTTGCATGACTAGCAAGCCAAATACCATAGCCCTACTGCTTGCTGGGTAACAGAGGCACTGCTTTTAAAGTCAAAATCATGGGTTATGTATTACCGTTACTTTAACATTGCATAAACAAGTATTGCTATCCCAAAGTTAGCCTTGAAATGCAGTGAATTGTAATCCTGAAGTGGTCGTGTGTCACCAGTTCCAAAGTTGGAATTGCCCGATAAAATGCCTCACCTGGAACGGCAGGGCACTAATTCAGCAGGATCTAACGACTGGGAGTAAAACAATAGGAGAGTGGGAAGCTTGAATCCAAGAAGAAAAAGGAATTTTAATTTCACTTGTCTGATATGTATTAGAGCAAGAGATGATTTTTGAGTCTCAAGCTGTAAGTGATGCTAATCAGTGAATTATTATCTCTGGTGTGGGTTGAATTCAGGATTTTCCAATACAGTTTAATCAAGAAACAAATTTAGAAGAGTGCTGCACTGTAACTGCATTTAAATTTAGCTGCTCGTTTTGCCTTCATGTTTTATTGAATGCTACCTTTTTAAGATTCACATTGAAAACACATTTCACAACAAACCAGTAATTTAAATAATGACTTGGACCCAGGTTAGTATTCGTAACTCACTGAATGTACTGAATAGTAATAGGAAAGGTTTTTATCAGTAACCGATTTTCTTGTTACCACTTTTTGTGAACAACGGCTTCAAGATTAAACAGCTAGATGAGTTTTTCTCAATGGCTGGGCACATTCAGAAAGCTCATAAAGAGCCAAGAACTCTTGAGAACAGAGGACACAAGGCAACTAAGGGCTGTAACCCCACCCACAGTGTACTCTTTAGGCCCCAAGAGACTTCAATTTCACCTTCGGCCCCAAGTTTTCTCCAGGTTTTCACCTCCTTTTAGGCGCCACCTTCAGCCAGGGATTACTGATGCCGTGCTGGATCTGACCCAGCTAGCTCTTGGCACAGAGCCAAAGAGCGGGCTGCCCCCAGAAGTGGATATCCAAGGATGCAGCTTGGTTGGGGTGGAAAAGCTCTACGGCACAAGATACTAAGGCGTTGATAGCAAAGATAAGAAAGACGAAAAGGTCTTCAGTGTCGCATCCAAGATTTTTAAGGCAAGGAAAGGTGAGGAACCGAAGACCAAGAAACAGCGTTGCATCAACTTAAATACGGGGGGGAAATCCAAGGAGGGTACAATTTCCAACCAATCAAGGGTGTCTGGAGGAGGAGTAAAAGGCAGGGTCCTGTAAGACACAAACCAATGAGGGAGGCAGGGGGAGGAGAAAGGGGCACATGGGTCAATTGGGGCATCGAGGAACAGGGAATGGGCAGGGAAGTTTCTAGACTAAGGGGTTGGTATAAGGGGGGATTGACAACTGAAAGGGAGGAGTGTCTAGGAAGGTTCGGGAATAAGGGGTAGGGCCAGGACAGGACTGACAAGTGGCATAGGAGGGCACAACTCGGACAAAACCATGGACACAGGGTGGGGGTGAAACAAACCATTAGGGAAATCATAAAATTGCAAACAGTTAACAAAAGGCACACGACAACAGAATACTAGCGTCCTAACTCAAGAGCTCTCAAGAAGCAGGTCACTGTGCACACAAGGATGAACCCAGACCACACTGGCTGGGTTGGCACAGCACAGCAGGTCTAACTGGGTGCTTCGCCTGATGGTTTGGGAATTGGAGTGAGACAAAAGCAAAAGTGTCTTGTGGACTGGGGCTTTGTGTGTGTAAAATTTCAAACCATCAGTATTTTTAACGATCACAGTATTAACATAGGGACACAGCAACACATAACTTTCCTCCATTTCTTTATTCCAAATAAATTGGCTAAAATTAAGTATATAGATACTGTTAAAGGCATTATCATTTAAGGCTTTTAATGGGTTGAGATCAAAACTTTTAGTAAGGTTAGGAAACTTGATCACAACACAATGTGTTTTGAAAACAATTTTATACTTAAATATGTATTTATGATATGCGAAGGCATTAAACACCTAGAGTTACTTAAAAGCAAGGCAGAGCAGTTGTTGAAGGCATAAATGGATTTTTACAAAGAAAAATGGATTTTTTTCTGTAGCACCAGTAATCAAAGTATGATGACTGGCTGTGTTTGCAAGGGGAAAGTTGTGGATGTTGTATATTTTGATTTTACTGAGGACTTTGATGTAGTCTCCCTCCAGTACCCTTATAGCCAAATTGGTGAGTTCTGGATGGAATAACTGAGTAATAAAGCTGCTGGAAAATTGGTTGGGCCATGAGCCTTGAACTCTGATCAATACCTGAGCCAATACCCTTAACTGCTGATTGACAACGTGGAAGATTGAGCAGTGGCTCAGCAAATTTGAAGACAATGATGAGTTGAGAAGAACAGTTAGTATGCAGAAGTAAAAGGGTTACCATGCACAAATGGGTGTACAGCCTGGAGAAACCTAATGAAATTCAACAAAAATCAAGCACAAAGCCCAGTATCTGGCATGGCTGAAGCCCATGGATCAGTAGGGGCTGGAGCAGTGTCTAGAATGCAGTGCTGCAGAAGACACAGGCTTACTGGTGAAGAAGCTACCACGAGCCAGCAACAGCTTACAGCAAACAAGACTGAAAGGCTCCTGGGCTGCTATAGCAAGGGCATGGCCAGAAGCCTGAGGGAAACAGTTCTCCCACTCTGTTCAGCACATGCTGAAGTGCTTAGCTTTTGACTCCCAAACAACTCCCAAGGGCTGCATTAGGTCAGGAACTTGCCTTTGTTGAGGCTGGAGAAAAGAAGGTATAAGATCTTACTGCTGTAATCAGCTATGTAATATGAAAGTCTAACAGGGAGAAGCCAAAGTTTCCTCTAGTGTGCATGATGGAAGGATATGCAACAGAATGCATCTGCATTCTATTCAATATAAAAATGTTTAGCTTGCTATGAGGGGAGATACTGAGCAGAGTCAAGTTGGGCAAAGGTTGCCCAGAGTGGGATGTGAAGTCTCCAGCCTTGGAGATTATCACAGCATGAGCAGAACTGGGGCAGAGTACTGTGCTCCAGGCTGGACCTGTATGAAGCAGGAGGTGAATTCAGACCATGGGGACCTTCCAACCCTCACAATTCTATTGTAAACTCATCAGCATGTTTTTTGTAGTGCAAAGTAGGTTCACCAAGTCTTTTTAAAGGATTATGGATTTATTCAGGCAACATTAAAAATAGACTATTCCAAGTTGGTTTTAAACCAGCATTAAACAAACTAAATAACCCTTGCAATCTAGAGGAATCAATTCAAATACAGGGGTTTTGATTTGAGATAAGAAACCATGGTTTATATTTACACAATTATAAAACTGGCAGTAGCTTAAAATGACTTAAAGTAATCCTCTCAAGACAAGATTTGAGACCAATATTGTAGCAATAAAGACTGAATAAATTTGGAAATAAGAATGCCTTAGGAAATCAGGTAGTAGTTCATGCACTACACAGCTTAGTAAAACTTCCAGAACTGCCATGTATCAAAAGATGTTCAGTGTTCAAAAAACAAAACCAAGATGTGAACAGAAAAACACGGAGTTTGAGGAGCTTACTATACAAAAGGGAGAGCTGGGTTAAGGCAGTAAATGTGAGAAGGCTGTTGCATATGGTAGAAGAAGGGAGGAGAAGCCTATAGAGTTGCTACCCGGGACCAAAGAAGTGGCAGGTGAAGCAAACTAAGTTCAATAGCATCATATTATCAGCTGGGAAAATTAACTGAACATTAGAACAATGTGAAAGGGAAGATCATTGAATATATCACATTACACAGAGTAAAATGGGGTAGGCATCTTTCAAAAAAATAGTTTTAATCCATTTTGAAAGACTGGATACACATGAAGAAAACAAGAACAGGTTGAGCAGGACACATCACTTGCCTGATACTGATGGCATTTAAATTGTTGTTTTTCTTCAGTGTGCTCCATTGTGGTCTCTTCAAGACTGCAACACCTTGATATTAACTGTTTTAATACAACTTTTTGTTTTGATGATTTGTAGACTAAACTAAAGGGTATGAGCTGTATGCAAAACCTCAAAATGGGAGGGAGAAAAAAGGTACAAATACCTATATCCTTATTATAAATACAGCTCATAGCAACAAAAAAAATATCTTTGCTAGTGAAACTCTTTAGCAGTCTTTAATGATTACACAAGGTGGCAAGTGGCAGACTGTAGTAAAAAATTGTTGCAGTGGACTTTGGATGGAACTTTTTAGTTTGACATATTTAAGCTCTAGCTGATGAGCTTGTTTATACTGTAGATATACCCCAATACTGCTATTTTATTACTTCTGAAGAAGTCCTAGTTTTTCCACTTATGGATCCATATAGTAGCTTCATATAATAAAAGGGTCAAGCACAGATTTTATCTTTATTTCCATAAATCAAGTTTACACTTCGAGTGGTTAGATCCTTTCTTTCACATTTCTCACTCTAAGCATACATCTGTAGTAGCTACTACAAAATATCCACCCATTACCATTCTAATAGACTGTAGTTGTTACTATATTTTTTCAATCTTCTACAAACATCACTTGCCAACAACAATTTACAGTTATTTTTTCCATCTACATGAAATGGAGATAAGTTGTATGTTGTTGGTATTCTGTCTGTCACAGGTCCAGCCAATATTAGAATGTGCAGCAACTTTAAAACTTAATAGTAAAGTGTTAAATAAGAAGCAGCATCAAAGCATCTCAAGGATTTAACATCTTTAGTTATTTACCCTGTGCTACAAACAGGATGACAAATCCACACAGTAGTGTCTATGCTACACAGCTCTTCAGTAAAAGGGTTTGTCTGCACAGTCTTTTAAACACTTCACACTCTTGTGCATATATGAATTTAATGGAATAAAGATGATGACCATTATAACTATTTGTTCAAAAATTAGGAGTCTTTCATTAGGAGGTCATGATATATGATCTAAATATTTCTGGATCAGTTGAAAAGTACAGAATGCATAGAATTTCCTAGTGCCCTCTAATATTTTCACAGAAAAATAATTTAATTTATGCAAAACCATACTTATCCTCTCTACATAAAAACCTGAATTTCAAATAATCTTTGTCTATTCCTTACGGAGTCAACTGGAAAATGCATTATTCTGTAAATACCCTCTTTTAGAAGAAATGCTTGCTATCTTTGGTTTACTTATATGCCGGATGAGGAAAAAAAACAGACTCAAAGGGAATGACTACCTAATTACCTGAGGTTCAGCTTTCATTTCTCCAACAGGAACGCTGGATAAGATCAGCTGTTTGTAGATGAAAATAAAAATTCTCTACAAAGCAATGAAACACGATGCTTATTTTAGTAGTGCATATTAAATAAGATAAGGCTGGATTAGTAAAACTAATTCTTAAGGACATTTATAAAGCCAAACCTGGTAATTTTACTTCCAGAATTAGTAATCCTACTCTTTCTGTATCACCACCATCTTTATAAATATAAAGTGTTACAAAAATATTAATAATAATATTTCTATATTAATTTATTATTCCATATATTATTTTGAAAAAGTGCTTAAAGAGGCAAGTAAATGAACTGCAAACCCATATCCTTCCAGCTGCCTAAAGTCCTGATCCAGTTGTTTAAATCCCTTGTTCAGTACAGAACTAGGAAGTGAAAACTTTCACTTTTCCTCCTACAAATGCTCTTCCTACTTTTACATTTTCCTTTTAAATTAAGTAACAGTTGCTTGAAAAGTACAGTGTGACTTATGTTCAATCTCAGGTGAGCAATGTAGTTACCTCTAAATAGGAAGTTTCATCTCTAATATAAGGCTTTGAGAAGTATTTAATTGCTTTCATTTTTTACCCTTCTTCTCATTATCCAATACTTTATATTCATCTAGCACAGCATGGCCAGTTTCCTTTGCAGTTTTCTTTACCACAGATTTGATACCAATATTCTCAATGTTAAATGCTGTAACACCAACATTGATTGCAGAATTCATAGCGTTGTCTGTAGCATGGCCAGCATCCTCTCCATACCTAAGGAAAGAGAGCAGTTTTGTAGATTTTTATTCTCAGTATTTTAATCTTCACTGAAATTCTTTTGAGAGTAAAAATTTCAGACATTATCAAGAAACAATAAGTACATACAGTGCCTGAATGGCTAAAGAAGCCATTTGAGTAAAGGTTGCTCCTCTATCAGATCAATTGGTCTTTGAAAATATCAATATGCTTCTACTCTTTCTTCACAAATGTGTTCAGTCTCTCATTTTACCCCCTCTAATTTTGAAGACTAAAAAACCTATCTACAGAATGATAAGATGGGAAGAGAGAGAACTTTTGTGCAATAGCTAGAGGTTCTTTTTCACCTGAAAAGGTAAAATTAGCTAAAACTCCTACACCCTCTATACAGAAAGCCAGCTGTATCCAAAGCAGCATGGTCAGCAGGGCGAGGAGGGGATTCTGCCCCACTATTCTTCGCTTGTGAGACCCTCACCTGGAGTGATGCATCCTACAAAACCCTGAAAGGCTCAACAAAACTATCTTGAGGACAATGAAAATTATGAAGAGAGAAAAACCTTTGGTCCCTCCCATGAGCTACGAGTCCAGCTTCTTTATGCTTTAGTGGGCAAGCCGGCAGTCTCAGAATGATGACTCAATTGTGCACAGAGAGCACAATGAAGGAGAGAACAAGAGTACAGTGAGAGTAGTAATTCCAACTGTCCTGGGTAGCCAGACATTTCTCCAGAGAGCACTACAGTCAGACAAATCAGGGCAAAGGGAAGTATTCCTGGCAACATCACAATCCCAGCAGTCAGCAGTTACTTCTTCCCTGTGCTTGTTATGACCAGAGATTCTTTGAGAACCTCAAGGTAAGTCTAGAGAGAAGCAAAGAATATCAAAGACTCCAAAAATCTAAAATATATCAGTACAGAAGCCAGGGTTTGTGGCTGGAACTAACAATGAGACTGAAAAAAAAGAATTAGTGGGTTTTTTGTTTTGCCTTTAATTCTCTGATAGAGCAACAGCCTTGAGTCTTCAACAATGGATTTGCAGGTCAGATAATTAATCTCACAGCAGAAGTATTTGTCAGTTTGATTAGTTTTTCCATTCAATTATTTCACCTCCAGGAAGGTTATACTGTGTGTGTGTGTGTAAGCCAGTATAGTATAAGTAAAATAAGTAACCTCATTTAAAGTAGAATTGTAGCTTATCCAGTACAGTAAGACTAACGATTTATTAATGTCTGGTAAGTAACTTTTTAGCTTGCCTGCCTGAATTGCATCATTTTGAACTTTTTTTTTTTAAATCATGCACATATATACACTGCATCTATTTAAACAGTTTTAACAAAAGGTAGTAGCATGGACCTTTGGCAGACACATTACTTCTCAAGCTATGTTTTTCCCCCATTCCAATCAACATGCATATGATGAGCATCTCTTTAAAATTCCATCCACAGGAGTACTGCAGCTAATTTTTAGCCATTTTTTAAAATTTAGAGACACTGATACTGGTACTCCTTTAGCTTTGTTTTCATTAAATGGAATTTAGCTCATTCAGTGATGAAGTGGCGGACATCTTTGTCACTGAAATAGAAAACAGCTTAGAAAAGGGAGATAATATAAAATTTTAATATGATTATAAGGATAGATTTTAAAGACTATATATCAAATATTTTCAATCATAGAGTTAGCTGCAACAGGTAGTTACTTATTGTTTTTCACTCTTAGTGTCTGTTGTCTGCTGACCTCCATATTTCCTATATTTGTATCTAAAACAAAAACATTAATGTGAATTTATGTTAAATGAGTACCAGTACAATTTCTAACATTCCTACTGCAAACAAACATTACCAATAGACCACAACTGACTAGAGCTTTGCTATTTGGCCTCCCATTTGAAATGCATCACAACACAACTCTGAATGCCAGTCTGCTTAATACCGTATGCTGATGTTTATCTAGTTACCATTGGTTTGTAGCCTGTATGCACTTTCAGCAATCCTTTTAATATCTCTTTGGTACACTTATCACCAATTCCATTCAAACTGCTTGCTTCTGCTTACTCTTCACTTTCTATTAAATCTACTGCCCTTTTTGTAAGGGGTGCATTCCATGTTTCACAGTTATTTCAATAGATTCCTTTATTCTCCACAGCATTTTTGAGTACATGCATGCAGCTCTCATCTTTCCATCAACTTAGTAAGATCATCTTAATCCCAAATGTTATTGTCCTCTTCCCCACGATCTTTTTCTAAGAACATCTGTATTCTGCAAGTCGAGGCTGTTCTATTATTGCTATATATACACCTTAGATTTCCTTACAAAATATTTTTTTTTGTACTGCCTCACTTTAGCCAAACCTGCTGACAGATGAGGTTCTCTCATTTTTCATAAATTTAGCTAAGTTTGCATAAATTCAAGATTAGAGCTGAGAGGTTTAAACCAGTAATTCTTTTCATAATGATATTACACCACAGAGCAAAGATATAAATCTGAACACTATCTGAAACACAGCCTGAAGCTGTAATACTTCTACCAAGAACTAAAAAATACTTCCTACAATAATTTACTCATTTCAGATTTTTGCATACAGGAGATGCTCATTACTGTGCACTTACCGCCTTATCATGCTACACAGTTACAGCAAAGGAGGCATTTCAGTTAGCTTCCCTGCATTTTCATAAGCTTTTTTTGCCAGTATTCAGAGACAGTAACAGTGTGCTGTAGAAGATGAAAAACAAGAAAAATATAACTTACTTGTATTTGACCGTTTTTACAGTCTCAGTTGAAACACTTTTAGCAATGCACTTCGCTGCACTTTCTAAACCTTGCCACACTGTTGAAAACCCTGTAGAAACAATCAAGTTATTTGAGTTCATACCATAAAAAAAAAAGCCATTAAAAAAAATGAAAGGAATTTTTATTACCTTGAACTCCACTTGCTGCTACAACCAGAGCACCATCAAAAGTAGATTTGCCATCTTTATCTTTCTTTAGGGATTCTGGAACTAATTTGCTGCCATGCTTCTTCACATGTGGAGCCAGCTCCTTTCCAACACAGCTTGCTATGGAACACACCCCCTCAACTACCATAAAACAATAGTATGCAGATTATTTAGTGAGAGCATAGAACATTCTTCTTTAAAAATCTTTACTCGTAATTAACAGGAAGTGTCACTGAAGTCTTAAGGGATGCTTCTATTTAAATATGCTTATATGAAAGACAGATTTTAATTCACATGTAAATGCCTAACTGATACAGAGCAACATTATTTTTCTGGTTCTACACAGCTCCAAATCCTAAGAAACAAGTAAGGTTGGCCTTGTGACTAAAAAGTGCCTTAAAATGCCTAAATGCCTTAAAAGACATACATACAGATCTCACACTCAAATTTCAATAAAGAGTTTCCACTGCTTTGCTATCTCTAACTTGTAGCTAGAGAATAAGCTGCTGCTTTTCCTGACTTGTCTTCTGTAGAAGTCTTTCTTAAAAGCATTCCAGCTCTTCAAAGTAATTTTATAAGATCAGCACAACTTACTTTTAAACTTGGATGAGTCACTAGACAGTAAATATAAACATTATATGCAAATAAACAACAAAATTAAGTTACTGAGAGCAGTTAGGGTTGCCAGGATCCTCTGGATACCAGGTTATTGCTATTTTGATATTTATACATAGATAGATTTGTTTCAGGTGTGCATGTTCAAAAATGTGCGCATGTTTTTGGTACTGTATGTTAGTAGCCAGTGAGCATAGAGCATTTAAAAAACATGGTTATTGACTTTTAAAAGAAGAGACACCATTTTGAATTTAACTGTCTAAAACTTTCAAACTTAAGATTATACAGACTGTTCTTTTAGGAAAGCAAAGGATGTCTCAAGGCCAAGTAATATTTAGTAGTCTTCAAGCACGTTTCTTGCAGGAGATAACTAGGCACAAACTACTGATAGCTGAATTTTATCAGGTCAGTACCTCCTCTAGTTTACTGGCTAGAAATCTACTGCAATTTACAAAGCTCTTATTATTTAAGGCAAAAATATTATATTCTGTGAGATGGAAAATTTTACCTAAGAATTGGCTGACTTTGACAGCTCCTCCAGTAGCCTGTTTTGCTACATGAAGTCCCTTTGCTACAGCTGGGTTGACTTCCACAGGCTTTTCTTCTGGTTGAATGTGCTCTCGCAGTTTGGAAGCTCCTTTGTGAATAGCTTTACCTGTGTATTCTGCTCCTTTCATTAGGCCCCAGCTTACCCAAGAGGCACCTTCAATGCAAAAATTGTTTTTATTAGCATGTACAATTTTACAGACTGTGATTCCTTCAACTGTCACTCCCTCTGCCTCTGCAAAACAGGAATGTTTAGAAACATTCCTGATTACAGTCTGCAATTATATTCTCCCCTGAACAGGCCACCACAGAAGTCCTGCAGTAATTTCTGCACCTATACCACTTTTAAAATTCATTTTCTTTAAGTTAAATACAGCCAGCCCACATCCAAATGTCAGCCTAATACAGATACTCAGTTTTTTAATGGGTATGCAAGCACCAGCTGAGTCAGAAGTGATAAAACTGCACATTTCAATGCTATTAATGCTCAGGAAAACATACAAACCCAACCCTCTAGCCCTCCTTGAGGATTCATATTTATTACAATCAGCTGGTGGTCATTAGTATATTCCAAAGGTTCTCAGAGGGAAAAAACCAACCGTTTGTTTATCTACAGAAATCACAACAGATACCTGCTATAATATTGTGTTCATACAGGAGCAGAATTGTTCTGTCACTGTGGTTTGAGTCCCAGCAGGTGATATTCTACCAGAGTCAAATCAGGAGCCAAACTCATTTGCAATGAACAAACTGTTGGCAATGGATTTATATTCTGCATGGTTTTTATAAAGCTTATCAAGGCATCCTTTAGAGGATCAACACTGGAACTACTGAACAGCTACCTCTGATCATTCACCTTCTATCAGCACTCATGCATTTAGGGGAAAATACCATTTAAATGTCACTCACATGGGTTTCTATTCAACACAGTCCCCTTATTACAGCTGTACCTGACAAGATTCCATGGGCAACTTTCTCACTCCATTCTGGTAACTCTTTCTGATCTTCTGCTTCTTCAGGCTGTGGCTGGATATGTACAGTCTGAGGCAAGTGAACTGCATCACTAGAGGCTTCGGAAGGCTGTCAAGTGAAAGCAAACATCTGAGCATCTACTTTGCAATGTATCATCACTATTTCTGGTTTAGCCCATACACATGCATTATCAAATAACACTAAAGTTATGCATGGCTAAGTGTACAGAAACCCCAGCTAAATTTACCACTCAATTACTTCTCCACAGAAATCCTAGACATCCAAAAAAAGCTTTTCAGACAGGTCAGCTTTTTTGTATTTTTTTTTTCTTTCAGCTACAATGAAAAGATTTGCTTGCCAATGCAGCCGTATGGCCAAACAGCTAAGCAAGGAAAATTTCTACTACTAGTTCACCAGCAAAGCAGGTAAGAGATTGTCCATCTCTCATTGTTATCTTCTCAGACAGAAGTCAACTGTCTTGTTATTCAGCATGGTAACTGCAGTCTTTGGTTAGAGAATCCAGCTGCACTAAAGGAATGCAGCTGTTGAGGTTGTTTTGTTCCTCACCCTTTCCTCCCAAATTCAAAAATAAAGGAGATTATTCATGCTGTGTGCTGTTGCTGCTCTTTCAGACTGGCACAGCCAAGAAAAACATCAAACTGTGCACAATACTGACCCCTATTCAAGCCGGGTGGACAGGTTCTGTGTTACTTCATGTCAAACTCTACACTTTCTGGAGTAGATGTTAATCATTCAAACACAGCAAACACTACCACAGCCTGCAGAGCGCTTCCAAAATGCATAACATCACTTTACACAGCTCACAGGTAATGTATAATTAAACTTTAATTATAGAAACCTAAAAAAAAAGCATGTAATAGGTTTAAATTTTTGTTCGTTTTTGGTTTCTATTAATGTAAAAGTAAATAAACCCTCTAAACATTTAAAAGTTTGAAAATACTGCTAGTTAATGACAAGAAAGAAAAAACATTTTTGTTTAGTCTAGAAGAGTCTAAATGACAGCATTTGCAGATTAAGCCCATAGGCAGATCAGAATACACAACACAGAACAGTATTTGCTATTACAGGCAATTCTTAAATTCCCCTGGAATTTTTACTGGCTATAAAACCAGGGTACTGCACATAGTTGAATGTTATAGTAAAACCAACATTAACAGGAAAGAGTAGATTAAACCTTAGGAGGATGCTACCCAGAACTGTTCTGTACTACATCATCATTTACTGCTTGACAGCAGTCAATGTGAATCATTTCAAGAAATGTCTTCAGCATGTGACTAAAACCCTCTGAGGCCTGAGCAGGAGAAATTACCTCAATAAACAGCTATAGGTAAAAAAAACAAACAAAAAACTATTAAAAACTATTCAAAAACCCAAACTTCCAGATGAAATTTAGTTATGCCACAGGTTGGGGTACTATATAGAAACCCAGTCAACAAGACTTCTAAAATCTACACTAAGGGGCAAAAATGGATTCTCTAAAAAGACAGGGGACTCAATACTGTAATTATATTATTCAATTAGATCCTAATGATTACTGTGTAAAACAGATACATTAAATGGCTATAAGACTAGGCTTTGGAATACTTGTGCTGTATCACAGTTTTTAAAACTTCAGATATTTGCTGATTTGAAAAATGTGGCAGGCTGTAGTAACTGAATTGGTGTTTGACAAGAAACCAAACAACAACACAAAAAAGCCACCCAACAAAAAAAAAATAACCACAGGACACAGCATACACAGCTGCTCAATCAAATCAGCAGTTCTAACATGCATTTCTGTGACAATTTGTTTTAAACTATAGGATTTTGGAATGTCCTGGGATTTACCTGGACTTTGTGGCCAGACCTCTGTTTAAATTTATCTTCAAAATGTGCTCTCTTAGTTCCTGGGAGCTCTGAAGGTAACCCTACTCTCTCATGGGATCCTGGCACCTGTGACATCGTATCAGGGAAATTAACAAGAACACAAGGTTTTAGGGAAGTAAGGAACTAATAAGATACCAAATTTGAACTACTTCTACACAGGAAAAATGACAGAATTTTATCCAGTGAGTCAATATGACATAATTCCATAGTACTTTCCCCTTTTAAGTAAAAATGAGTGGTACTTACTATTTTTACAGATCTTCTCTGAGGCAGCTTAACATTTCTGAACTCTGAACACATTTGGGCACGATATCCCAAGAAGGGCATCACCAAAACTACAGGAAGAGCTGTGTGCATGCACACATAAGGAAAAGCATGCTATCCTGATCACATAATTTCATTTTGGGACCTATCTTCTTTTTTAGAAAAATACAGAAAATATAAAAACTGGTCTCAAATTCCACTATGTGCTTAAAATTTAGTATTTGAAAATTTCTGTTGTCTCATCTCATAGCACCTACAGTTTCATTACAAAGCTGCTTTATCCTAGCTACGTTATCTTTGTCTCACAGATGAGCTTACCAACCAAGACAAAAATCTGTCTTTTTACACAACTAAATGTAAATATGAGAATATATTGATGATTTACACTTTTCCTTATTGGCTTATAACAGACTGCCCAGAAATCTACCTGGATACGTAGGTCAGACATTTGTTTCAAGAGATCCTCAAACAGTTCTCTGTCAGCTGCTGGAAGTTCTGAAGACAGCACTACTCCCACGTAGGACCCTGGGACCTGGGACATTGTGTCAGGGAACATGTAGACCCCAGTATTGCAGCACAGAACAGGAGACTGGGTGCACATCAGAGGATACAACCAGTCACAGACCTAGGGAAAACAAGTACAAGTAGAATGAAAGGATGCTTTTAACAAACAAAGATAGGCAGAACATACTGATAGGCCACATCAACTTGATTTTCCATAAGGTTTCTAGTGGAATGTTCTAGTGAAAAGCTCCCTGCTGATGACAGTGGGGTTGGAATTAAATTGTATTTATGGTCCTTTCCAACTCAAACTGTGTTATGATTCTATGATGAAAAAATAAAAAGCCTTATACCATCTTGAAAAAAAGAAAAAAGAAAAGCAATCCCCACATGATTCGGGAACTATCACTCTTGATTAATTCTGACAGTCTAATGTAGAGAAAATAGTAATTTTCACAGTACTAGAGAATTCAGGCTGGTACCCTCTTAACTGAGGTCTCGTCTTGAGGCTTAGATTAAAAGAACTGACAAATAAGTCTGGATTTACAGTGCCTGTCCCACTGTGGAGATGTCAGGACAGGTTTATATGGCAGGACAAACAGAAATGCATGGCTGTCACTGGCCTACTGTTGAAGGCTGTTAACACAAGTGGAAGTCAACCAGCAGACCCCAAACCAGGATCCAGCAGATCCCAAACCAGCCAATCCTAGCAGTAACAAGGAGATTCAAAGTCAGACCAGAAACACAATGTTCACTACAGAACATGCCCACATGAAGCAAATAAGGACTGAAAAAGTACAAATAATGCATCTTCTTTTATTTGTAGTTGTGAGTCTGGATTAACATGGACCTTCAAATTTCAAATTATCAGCTGTCGTAACTGCAACACTTTATCACTAATTGAGAATGAAGTGGGTACCACCCAACCCCTGATTTTATCCTGATTTGTTACAATAGGGGAATCAAAATGTCTTCTCTATGTGACAAAAGAAGTCAATTTTATGAAATGGAAAGACATATTAAGTCAAGTCCTTTACATACTGGAATTATCCAGAATAGTGAGCACCTGAAAACCCTGGGAAGACACAGAGGTGCTCTTCACAGAGAGTCATAGAGGTGTATACTTGCAGAAAACCATTTCTGCAACACCTGTAACATCCTTCATATTATCACAGGGATATTTAGGCTCAGAAGAGCAAGAACCTAAGAACATTGCCTGTTAGAGCTTTATGACAGATCTTGAAATTTTAATTAAAGGTGAAAATTATTTTCCTGTTACCTGAAGAAATGCCGGTGGACGATTTTGAGCAGCTTCAGTGTCTGTATCCAAAAACTTCACGATGCGCAGATATCCAGGATAGGAAGGAGCACTAACTTGCCCATCAGGAGTCACAAAAAATATCTGCACTCCTTGGGGAATCAAGATCAGCTCGTCTGCATCTACTCCCAAGTTTTCCAGGGGGGGTGGCTGAGTACATTTGTTGTTGTAGTAGTCCTCACTGACAGAAGAAAACTCCCCAGAGTCTGTGCCATAGGACACAGTAAAGTGGCCATTGGTAGCTTGAGGAGTATAGGCAGGAGGTGCTTCATTTGGCAGGCAAAGAGGTTTTGCAGATGATGGACTCATAGCTGGAATTTGCCCCTGACTCACAGCCGCAACACTTCCATCTGCTGCAGGCGGCTGACTTGGTACAAAGAGAGAACTGGGGGGAGGGGGTCTTTCTGGCTTTTCCTTGGAAGGGATGGAGGGGTATAACTTGGGCACCCCAGGAGGGGCATCCATCATGGCAGGAGATGCTTGTACTGGTGGAGTGTTTTGCTCCAGACTGCCGAGTCGAGCACGAACGTTTTGCAGGGTCTCCCTCATCTTCTGCTGCATTTGCCTGGCAGACTCCCACTGGGACCCTACACAACCAGGACCCTCTGCTGGAATGTTAACTCCTCGGAGCAAGTGGTCAAGGCCTTGCTCATAGTAACGTCTTGCCTCTTCCTTCTGACCCAGTTCATCTGTGTTCAGTCCTTTATTGATAAAAATAAAGGCTTTCCTGTACTCTTCATTAATGGCTTTAATATTTGCATCTTCCTGCGTAACCGGATCCCGCAGTTCTTCCATTGCTGGAAATTGGAATAAAATCAATAAGAACATATGGAGAGAAAGCCAAACAATGTTTACCTTAGAATAAAATGTCTTTTTAATGATGACCCTACTGCATGTATTAGCAGAAATCTATCTAGTTGCTTGGAACAGTGTCTGATATGTTATGGTTATCTCCTAACAACATTCAGATTCAGTTGACATGATTCCAAGACAGCAAGGAATCTAAAACCATCAAATCTAGTTACATCATAGATACTTATCTCTTAGAAGTTAAACATCAGGAGAACATGGACATGCCTGATACTAAAATTTTCATCTTTCAAGATCAGTAGCAAACAAGAGGAATAAACAAATAACTTTAAAAATCTAACTTTTCCAAAAACATCTCTAAGGTATTAAAAAATTCAGTTACCATTTTGTCTATTTAAATAAAGGCTGAACTTACAAACAGTACATTTCTATTTGAATAATTCAAGAGAAAACACTCAACAGATTTTTAGATCTTCATCAGCTAACATCAGCACACAGAATTGTGAAATACTTTGAACAGTTAAAGCTGTGGTTGACAAAATGAAAACATTGAATTACTTATTTCCTTTACAGTGTTTATAGAGTGAGAAAAGGCAATTGGTGTTTTACACTCCTTGCTCCCCTGGGGACAAAAATTCTAAGCATCAGTATGTACAAAAGTTTGCAGGTTTTAGGTCTGTTTTGGAATCTATTCCTCAAATTACCTCATGCATTTCAACTGAAAAACAGAAAATAATCCAGTAGGTTTGTCTGAATTCTAAAATGTGTTAACTCACTGCTTTAACTCTACACAGATTGTCAGCCTTGGCCAAACACAGGAAATACAAATAATTAAGTCCACTTAATTTGTGGGGTTTTGGTTTTTTGGTTTTTTTTTTGTTTTTGTTTTTGTTTTTTTTTGTTTGTTTGTTTGTTTCTTTGTTTTGTTTTTTTTCCTGGCAGCCTTGAAAGGCATTGTTAATTCAGGAAAATCAGGCAACTATACTAGAAGGGAATAATGATTGTGGACAACAAAAATGGGATACTGTATTAAACAAAAGAGCAGATATTTTTAAGCAAAAACCATGATTCTCTGCTGTGAGGCAGATGGAAGAAAGGAGACATCTGTCAAACACAATGATGCTACACCACAGAAAACATAGGGGCAAGTAAAATCCGAAGTGCAAAAATAAAAATATGTCCATTACATGGGCAGAAGCACTAACACCACTGGACAGGGCATTGGTGAGAATTCACACACTGAGCCACACTCAAGGAAGCTGTAGCAGAAGAGGTGAGCAGGTTACTGATTTTTTTTCCTGATTAATCTATCACTCTTCCCTAAAAGTTGTAGGTTTGGCTTAGCAAGGCAATACAACAAAGGCTAAGAGACTGGATTAGTCTCTACAAATGTAATGGATGAAAAGAAGAAAGTAAATCAGTTAAAAAAAAAAAATATTGGGAAAGAAAAAATAAAAAAATCTGAATGTGTACTAAAATGCTGAAGTAGTACCTAAATTTAATTTTACTTAATGTCTCTTCTTGTTTTAGACTATCAACAAACTAAAAAAAAAAAAAAAAAAACTGGAAAATATCCTTCCTCTACTCCAACAAAAACAGAGAAACTCACGAAGTGAAAGGTCATAAAAAGATTTTTAAAAGGCAGAGAATGCTGTGCTCTACTCCCATGCTCTTTTATAATCAAAATGCAGACAGTATTAAAGTGACTGATGCATCTACAGTCACAACAGAAGTGCCATGTAATCTGGGAGGCATCTGATTTAATGATGCTACAGAATCCAATTTCATGTAAAAGTCAAGATGTGTGCTTTCAGTACAATAACAAACATGCAGCTTGGAATGTAGCACAGTGGCTTGAGAAGGCAGCCCAGCTGGAGTGGGTCAGCAACAACTCAAGACACCAGGTTCACTGCCCGTCATGTAGCAAATTTTGGGCTGGAGGAGAGTTTTCTGATTGACTGCAGTCACTTGTTGCTCAAGAGGCTCAGCATATCTAAGCTAAAGAACAACACTAGCAAAAGGGTACATTTACTAATCACCAAGGACATCACCTTCAGAAGTTAAAAGTATGCTCCTGACCAGCACAACAGAAAACAATGGGAGTAAAAACAGTTGGAAAGAACTCCTTACAAGGTTGTGGATATAGCTGGATCCGTACTGCAAACCTGGTGACAGCCAAACCACATCACTGTGTGTCAACACTTAAAGAATCCACTTTTCCTTTTAAGTGGGATATGAAGATGAAAACCAATATAACAGTAAGAACCTCTGATTTGAGAATTGGAGGTTCTTAAAGCACAGAAAACATTTAGAAGACTGAGAAGGCCAGACAAGTATAATCTATCATCACTGTTTGCTTCTCTATTGATCAAAATGTACTGGTTTGAGATTTTTAGTGCCTGTATCTCCAACTCCGTATAAAGTCCTTTCTCAAGGCTTGAAGTAAATTATTTATTTGCATGAACACAACTGCAATACAACATCCCCTTTGCCCCATGTTTATTGATTTTTTTTCTGAGTGAGGCTAATGCAAAGGTACTTTACAGATTTCAAATAATTATTTTGCTAGTGATTGTTAGCATGTAACAAGAAGAGACATCAAGCAAAATCCTAATTACATTTCTTAATATTTAATAGATTTACTCTTCGCTGTGTAGTTCTCATACTGACAGCAGTACTGCTCCTGCTAAAGCTCAGTCTTTACTAACACTAGAAAAGGTCTGTAAGGAAATGGGGGTGTCAGCACCATCAGTGGCCACATAGCACTGGCACATGGCAGAGCTATAAAAGCTGGCTCAGGAACTCTGGACTGTCTGAAACCCCCCAAGTTTGCAGTATATGTGCAACCTGCAAATGATGCACTTGGTTGGCAGAGCACTTGGAAATGGAGGAAGGGCTTCACAGTGGATTTCAAAACAAACATGTGATAACTCAAAGTCAGCCCAACGAAATGGATTTCATTCATTCCTAGTAATTGATTAAAACTAATACAAAAGAATGGATGGTATTAAATAAGCTTGTCTAATTGCTCCCTCACAACACAAGAATAAATATTCTCTGAAAGAGAACATTTAAACAGCAATCAGATCATATCCAAGGAATATCCTCATTCACTATTATTTTCAGCGTATGATCTTAATACAACATTTAAGTGTCCTTCATCTTTTAATATTTATCTGTAATCCACTTCTGTATAATGCTGAATCTCATTCCCTCTGTTTTAAAGCTGTGAAATTTGTATTACTGAATATTAAGAGCACTGCAAGCGAATCTTTGGGTCTTATGGCCTGTTCAGATCACCCCAGATCGGTACCATTTTGTGTTAATTAAGATTTAGAGGAACTCATCTCAGAGAAAGCCAGTCCAAAACTCAGCTAAGAGCTAAAGGGCACTATAGATAATCACAGATCAATCCAGCACTTGAGCCCTTCTTTTATCAGTCCAGATACACTCTGTGGTTTTAAGTGACTCAACTAAGGGAGGCTACAGCGCAACCATGAAACAAGACTTTGATACTGTAAGCTAAGTTCTCACCCATCCTTCCTCTGAAGCAGCAAAACTCGCTTCATTAAAAGGCGATGTATATTAACAACACAGGTCAATGGTGCATCTCACTGCTAGAGTGCAAACATGAAGTCTAAGGCTTCTTAAGAGGATTAAATAGCCTGACTGACAGAGGTAGGATAACACTTGCCAACTCACTGTTTTTGAAGGAGAGTAGGGGAGGAAAAAGCTAAACGAATTGTTTAAAAACCCCAAACTAAAACACCCTTAACCCAAGAGTTCCTATTTGTCAGCTTTTTCCAAGCCACCAATTAAGAAGTACCATGCAAACACAATTGTTTAAGCCTTATTTCAGTATAAAGAAAGCAAGTAAGAAAGTATTAGTGACTTTCAAGAATTTTAAGAATTAAATGGTATCTAGAACATAAACTAGCCAGGTATAAGCTAATTAATTTACCTTTTTATGCTTTTAGCTTATTTAAGTGTATTTGTTTAAAGAAGCCTTTAAATCTTCCATGAGGTGGTGGCCTTCTCCTAGTTTTTAAGCACAGAAAAAAAGATTTGTCAGGCTTGATAATGACACAGACAACAGAATTAGTGATATTAAAGTAACTCTTACTGTCAGAATTAACCAAACACTTCAGTAAACTGCCATACTCTGACATTTCAACCTTCTTCTCAGGCTGGGATCCTAGCACCTACATTCATTCACGCAGCCAGCACGTCTAATTTTCCTCACCTACTGCTGCTTTAAGATTGTCTCTGTCCCATTGTAAGAGCTTCCTTCTCGACTCCTTGGTCGGCACCTCCATCACATGCTCTCACCACAGAGCTTTCAGGCCCCGGGTGCCTACTTGTCACTTCTCTAAAGGAGAAAAAAAAAAACCACTGGGGCAGCTAATGCCCTTCATCTCGCAGCTGCGCTGCCCAGCACTGGCGGCTTTCGCAGCACCGAAGTACAAAGACATTGTCCTACCATTCCAAAATACTGCAAGATCATCACGGAAAATCCAGCGTTACGTAAGACTGCTATTTAATACTATTTCATTAGCTGTGCGCGCCTGCCGGTTTCTCATCGCCGCCAACGTTTCGCCACATTCAACAAACTCAAAACCGCCCGACACGCGCCATTTAAAAACAAAACAACGAGACGAAATAAAAAGAGCCTCTTTCCCAAGTACTCTTGACAAACAATCTCTCGAGACATTCAACGCATTATTTACCGT
>VWZN01018906.1:337103-369568 GCA_013396955.1 Regulus satrapa | reverse complement strand
TTTTTTTTTTAAATGTTTTTGGTGTCTGGGAAGAACAGGTCTGCCTGTTGGTTTCACTTCACTATAAATTAATTCTGGTGGGAACATGAAAGATCACTTCTCTTTTGTCTTCTGGTTTCTATGGTTCACACCACCATCTACGATCAACGTGTCAAATTGAAAAATAATGTATAGACCCAGTGATACCATGCTTGGGGGTTTTTTCCCTATTGTTTTTCAGTAGCTGAGTGGCTTTGCTATTTGTAAGGAGTTGAGTTAGTAATTTAAATCCATATACCTCTTCATCTTTTAATAAGAATCTGTTTCTCTAATTAGCCATACATGTGTATACATGGGTGTACCAAAGCACCCATATATACCCAAATTCTAGTTACGGAGTTGGTATGAATGCCCCCAAAAAATAAGGCCTAAAAAGCTATCCTTCTGAAGTCTCCACTTTCATGTCATGTTTTTCACATTTTATTTTGACAGTTACTTTGATTGTGCCAAAGAGACAGGCTGCACTGATCGAGGTTGTATTTCCGAAGGTGGCTGTCTCCAGGTGACTCTCCAGCCTGGGCAAGCTGGAGCTGGTTTCTGCTCTAAGTGTTGGGCTGTGAGAGGGCGGAACTGTATTTGTGCAGTGGTGCTGTGAAAAAACAAAAATTATCTCACTAAACATCAAGCACTTACCTTAGAACATGAACTCTCGTTCTCAGTCAAACTTCCAAATTCTCAGTGAAACAGCTACTCAAATTACTGGATATAAGGTGGATATTTGCGGTTTTGATAATTAAAAAAAATGCTTAAGTCTAAAAACTGCTAAAAATCTGCAGCTTGACTTCCACATGAAAATTTTCTGGGCTGGTTAAATCTAGCAAAGGTGCATTCTAGGGTGCGTGACTCTTCATCTGTGCTAGCTCTTCCAGAACTTGCTGGATTCCAGCTCTGTGGAGGCTCACTAACTTGCTCTCTCAGGTACTCTGTGTGTGTATACTTACCATGAATCAACCTTTAACACACTCAGGACCACAGACCATAAGAAATTCATAGTAAATATGGACTTTAAGTCATGGCAGCCCTGTCCAGCACTGCCTTTGGCAGATGGATTTACCTCTTAGCTTCATTTAGCTCCAAAGTATCTGTGGAAATTTGTCACACATTGTGGTTTCTAGCCTAACATTTTTCTAGGAATTCTATGTTCCAAACTGCATGCTTTGCCCACTCTTTGGTCCTTTTCCTACTCCCAAGAAATAGAGAGCAGCCTGAAAGAGAGAAAGTTGTCCACAAATCAAGGGGAGTTCCTCTTTCTGAACAGCAGTGATGATGATATTTGTATGTGAAGCAGTGTATAGACAGATGAGAGTTTGGACTGGTGGATAGGGCCTTAAATATTTGTTGAAACAGATGGTAGGTTGTGCTCAGGTAACTGGATGTCACTGGATTATGTTATGCATGCATACACAAAGCTTACAAGGAAATAAAACATATTTTTATACAAAAAGTGACATTCTTTTGAAGCAGGGCTGCAAGACAATAGGAGGACTTTTAAAGTTTTTTAACCATGCAGGGGGTACCTTTGCCAGCACTGTTATGCGGGAGCAGGCTTTGCAAGGTCCAGAAGTTGATGCCAGGGGGCACAGCAGTGTCAGAAGCAAGGGAGGGGTGAGCTGGACAGGTGCATACCAAGGTTGTGCTCTGAGCTGTTTTAGGAACACATGAGCATATGTGCCCTGACAATCTTTCATCAGCCAGATGCTGCTCTGCTGTATCACCCCCCACCTCACAGGGCAGATCATGTCTGCTGCGACTTTATGTAAGCCCTAGTACTTTTGCTTTAAGTCAGAATTAGACTGAGGGGTGAATAGCAATCATGACATGCTCCCTCCTACAACTGTAGGAATAAATTGCTTTTCCCTCACCTGAATCTGCAAATTTTAAGCTATGTGCTTTTTTCTGCAAATCTTCAAGCTCATTTGTAAATGCTAATTCTGCTTATGGTAAGGTATATTTTTAGTGATTTCAATCTTAACGTCCACTGTGGGCTTGCTTAGTTTTTATGTGCACTTTCATAAAAATATTTTCCCCCAAATATCTCCTTTCTATGCTTTAATAACATAAAGTTCTATCCAAACCAGGCGATTATCTGTGAATATGTCTGTATTAAGGTATATAGTCATGTATACATTGTCTCCAAGCTCTTTAAACAANTAAAAATAATGTGAGAATTCTCCCAAACCACTTCAGTCTTATGCAAATAAATTTCACTGACTCACACCAAGTGCCAGTACAACTGTAACCTGGTTACACATCTGATGGGAATCAGGCTGCGTAGACAGAGTGCTTTTAGTCAGCAGGCCCCGAATCACTGATGGAAGCACAATAGATCACTGCTGTGTGGGTACAACGGAATATGTAATTATTCCACAGCTCCTTAGAGTAGTAAAAAATTCTGTGGTGGATGAATAGATGATCTCACTGTGATGATCTCACCTTTTTCCTGACTTCAAACTCCATAATCATTTGCAGAAAAACTATCCTGAGGCCAAGCGAGGAAACAGCAATAACAGCTGTCTGACAAAAGTAACATTGCACCTTTTAAAAATTATGCCAGCCACTGACCTCAGAGTGAACTGGCACTTTCTTAAGGTGCAAGAACATCTTCAGCATCTCTGTGCAGTGTTGACAGCCTTCAGTTACAAGCAGGGATAATGCACTTAGAGCAGACAAGTATGAAACATTCGGAAAGGCACCTACTTCCTACCTACTGAGACGATCCCATCTGGGATGGCCAGTCCCAAAGGGTGGTGGAATAACCTGGCTGTTACCAGTGCAGCCCTGGGAAGAAGGAGGCTCTAATTCAAAGAAACAGATCTGGGTCTAGACAGCATCTGTGTACTGCATTTGGCCATGTGCCAGGCTGCTGCCATCTTGTGCAAGGTTTTCCCCTGCCTTTTGCTGGGAGAAATTATTTGCATGTGTGCAGTCACTAAATGCTGTCTCCCTGGTCTGCCATATTCTTGTATTGTATCTACAGAGCAAGAACAGAAAACAAAGACCATTTTATGGGGCCCCAGATTTAACATTTGTGACTGTCAGAAATACTACGAACATGGTCCTCAAGTTCAGCTTAAGGAAAATGTCTTTGGAAAGGGATCAAAGTGCTCCTGGAGGGTCTGCTAATGGGAATAGCAATGGGAAAATGAGAGAGACAGATGATAGACCAGCTTAAGTTGATTGGGAGTTCAGTTTTTTTATTCAGTAATACATAAAATGAGTTGGAAAAAATGGTCAGAAGAGGAAACACCAGGGAAATATCTGGCTCTGTAAAGACTAGTGGCAACAAAGCTCTTCTCTTGGATGGTTTATAGGTGATGGGAGAGACCACAGCAAAGCTGGATACCACAAAATTCAATTAATTCACTAAGGTTGATACAATATTGAGATGCTGGTTGTTCAGTTCAGAGGAAAAATAAATTCAAATGCTGATGGAGCAGCCCCTTTGTGGCACTTGGAATAGTGGATACTTTATTAGATAGCAGCTACATGTTTTCCGGAATGATTTGACCTACTGTCAGACTGCAGAAAGCAGCAGAGATATTGAAATATATTTCTTTCAGCACCAAAGTTGGAAAAGTATGCTGCTGTCAAAAAAGAGAGACTGTTGAGGGGCACTCTGTGCTTTGTAAGTGCAGGAGTGAAATTGTATACAGCTAATAAATAATACTGAATTATGACATTTATCCTGGGTTTCTTGGTTGCTGTTTTACAGGTTTTATGAAGGGAGTGGAAGGCCACAGAGAAGATTAAAATGCAAGATCGAGAGCACAGAGTTAAAATGCAATGCATTCATACTTAATCCATAATTAAATATATGTTTTAATACTCTTGATGTTTAGGAGAAACAGAGGTCTGCATATTGATAGAACTTTGCCATAAATTATTTTCTCTGGGAACTATGAAAGGTAACTTCTCCTCTGTGTTCTGGTTTCTGTGGCTCACACTACCATCAAGCACTAATATGTCAAACTGAAAATTAAGGTATAGCACCAGTAAAATCAAGTGTTGTTTTTCCCATGTTATTCAGTGTCCAAGTGCCTCTGCTTTGTGATAAATTGAGTTAGTAATTTGATTGCATGTAGTTTCTCTGTCTTTTAATAAGAAGCTGTAATTCTAATTAGCTGTATGTGTGTGTGTGTGTGTGTGTGTGTGTGTGTGTGTGTGTGTGTGTGTGGGTACAAAAGCGCATAAATCCAAACTTTACAGTGCACTATTCCAAGATTATGTAGACAAAATTAGGGTCTTGGGATATACTGTATGTAAGAATAAATTTCATCAAGATTTTGCTACAGATGATGTGGGGAAACATCTGTTTTCCTAATGATTTAGATGAGGCAATCTGCGACCCTGCCCATAGAAGTTCTGAGTAATATTGTAGTCTCAGTTCTTCATCCTGTTGCTTAAATTACAAGGGGTCTGAGGGCTTTTATTTTGTAAATAAGAGCATGTTTTCTTGCATCTTCCTTTGATGAGCCTGATCTTGATCAGTTTTTAGACTAGAGAATTCTATGAATTGATCCTATGCAGAGATTTTTTTTTTCCTATTTTGTGTCCTATTTGGCACAGTTATATGAAATACTAGATTAAAAGTATCTGCTTATGAAGATGTCCTCTCCTCTTATGTTTAAGGTATGTCTGCCCTTGGATAAATTACACAATCTATTTGGAGTCCCACTATGTGTGTGCTAAATGAAGTAGATTTTTTTTCCCTCAGGTGTAAATTGGAAAGCTTTCCCAACAGCTTTGTACTTAGAGACTGTGTGTTTAACTAGGTGGCATATCTGTCCTGTAATTACATCCATTTTCCCCACCTACAAAAAAAAAAAAATGAAGGAGTCATGTATCTCTATTTGTTTTGAAATACAGATTCCTCAAATTGATGGGCAGGAAATCAACCAGAATGATTGTAGTGATCCATTGAGTAAACTCAAACAGCAGTGTGGCTCTGCCCAGCTTTGATCATAATGCTCTGGATGAAATATGAAAATCAGTTCCCAAGTCTAGGTGCTGAGACCACCCATGACCTTCTCAGTGTCAGGAAAAGTCCTGTGCACATGTCCTCTGTCTCTTGGTCCTTTGGTTACCCAAAGAGGTGTTCAGTGGGGTGCTTGGTGGATTCACATTGTGAGCATGCAATGATATTCATCCCATAAATGCCTCCATATGCTGACAGCAAAACTCAAACTCACAGTATGAGAATACTGAGGGTTCAGCTGACAGTACAAAAAATATTTCCAAACAGTTTATGGATCAAACATAACAAAATGCATATTTCTTAAACAAAGTGTTTTGTAGAAACACTGATCTTTAGTAAATAAATCTTGAACTGGAAAATGGTTTTAGACTTCAGTTTACATATGTGTGGTTTTAGCTTTATTATTAAGTCAATTTATCTGAGGGCATGTAAAAACCTTTGGAAAATAAAATCCTGCATTTGTAAAATACATAATTCACAAGGCCTGTTCACCATCAGATGCAATAATTTTTACCTTGCTGTTCCTATCCTTTCAGTCTGCTGTCAAAATAATATTTTATACTACTATAATTTCTTTTTAATCATGAATACTGCAGTAAACTTTTTTTAATTGACAGAAGTGCAACTGGAATTTTTGTATCTCTATTCTGCTCTATTCCAAACTGAAAAGGTTTGTGTCTAGCAGATCTGGACTAGAGATACACGGATGCTGTGTAGCTAGATGGCAGCATCCACATAGCTTTGAGAATAACTGTAGTTATTTGTATTACTTCACTGCTCTGTTACAGTTAAATGGCATGGTCCTATTCTGAAATGTGCTGCCTGAGAATGTCTGAATAACTAACATATCTGAAAATCTGACCATTTCATTTAGCTGTCTAAACTGAGGGTTTATACTTTGGCCCTACAGGTAATGAGTATGAAATGTAGTACTTATTCATTTATCCAAAAGGATAAAATCTGATTATGTGCACATATCTTTTAAAAAAGGCTAATGGTTAGCCTGTTTAGCCTGAAATCAGGCTTTGTTTTATCCTATAAAAGATTCCATTTTTGTGAGAATTTTGTATCATGAAACAACCTACAAGCTTGTTTGGATGATACACAAAATTACTTCCCTTCTGTTACAGAACAAAATATTTATTCAACAAAGTCTTTTTAAATGTCCAGCAAGCTCCTCCTATCATCTATCTCAAGCTTTACCTATCTCCTCAAGGATAACCCCACCACCTCTTTCCTTTCCCTGTAAAGGGGCAAGGACACTTTCAGAACATTAGCCCTTTTTTCTCCCTACTCATTGAAGATGGATATTTGTCTAGTCCATGCTACTACAGACACAAGCATCCTGTCCCTAACATGTCAGCCCACATGAAGGTGAGCCTTGGAAAATCCAGGACAGGGAACTTGGGCCCCATGGGCTCACACAGTCTGAGGCGTACATAGAACCGTCTACTGTCAGCAAAGTTTTGGCTGTCTCCACCTTGTCCTTTCAGCTTTCTGCAGGATGACCTGAGCCCTGAGACTCCTTTGCTAAAAGCCTGCTTTGCAAGTATATGCAGCTTTGGATGCCCAATGCACTATGAGAATTAAATTTTGATTGCACTCAGCTGAAGACCAGAGTGAGTTGGAAAGGGCTGAGTGGAAAAAAAAAAACACAGAGGAGTGAGAGCAGGGAGATGGGTATTATGGATAGTAAGAAGGAGACAAATAAGCATGGACAATGGTTCTGTGCTGCACAGACAGTACTTTGTAAATTGAAGGAAAGCTATGGCATCATTTCACACAGCATTCTCCTGGACAAACTGGCTGTTCATGGTTTACACAGGTGCACTCTTCACTGGGAACAAACTGGCCAGCTGTTTGGGCCCAGAGGGTGGTGAGTAGAGCTCATCCAGCTGGCACCTGGTCACTAATGGTGTTCCCCAAGGCTCAGTACTTTATAAACGATCTGGACAAGGGGATCCAGTGTCCCCTCAGTCAGTTTGCAGATGACATCAAATCAAGCAGGGGTGTTGACATGCTGGAGGGCAGGAAGGCTCTTCAGAGGGATCTGGATAGGCTGGATCAAAGGGCTGAGGTTAAATGTATGAGGCTCAACAAGGCAGAGTGCTGGGTGCCGCACTTGTGTCACAACAATCCCAGGTTGCAAGAAGAAGCAGGATTGTGCTGACCTGATCTGGAGGAAAAAGGAGATCCTGGAATCGTCTTTTCTGGTAAGCTGTTGCTGTGGCCTCAGCAACCAAAACAGGACTGAGTTTCTCTCTGCTACCACAGTTCAGTTATTTATGTATTTCAGCTATATGTCCTTGAAGAAGCTATTGAAAGACTGAAAGAACCATTTCTGCTGCTCTCTGTACATTTTCATCTCTTGGTTTTGGACTAAACTGCAGAAATAAAAGCAGGATAGCTATGTAATATACAGAGGTGTGAGCCTGAAATGAAGTAATACTGCAGTGAAAAATCAGGCTGTGCTTAGCAGCTGTACTGCAGACCATAGGATAGCAGAAAGATGTTTACACCTATTTTCAATACTTCTGCGTAACACTGAAGGTTGTACTGTGGGCATATCTACTTGAAGTCATAATGGAAAATGCAAGCATGATTTTATTAGCAAAAATGCACCATTAGGTTTCAATTCAGTAATTCTGGACTTACAGCCTTGTTTTGACTGCATTACTTGCTAACCCATAGAATAAAAACTTCCTGAATATTCTTGATTTCTGTAAATCCAATACCTGTGTTTTTTTGTTTTATGGGAAATTGTATCTTTATATAGTACATAGATTTTTATATTTACCAGTTTATAGACAAAAACAACCATCAGAAACTGACATAAAACTCCAAAGTTTCTTCAGATGAATAATATCAAGGATAGGTCAGTAAATCTCATAATAAAAAGCTGTAAAATATGGAACAATGGTCAATAATTCATTACGTCTAATCATTAGGAGCTGTAAAAGTTGAATGAAAAAGCCACCTGAAAGTTCACAGCTCTGTTACTAATACTTAGGAAACTCAGTGGGAAGCCTTGACCTTTGATATACAGATAAACATTCTAGGTAATACATTAGTTTGCAGTATGACTGAATTTATTTTTAAATTTGTCAAAACATAGAGAAAAATGAGACCACAATGACACAGACACCTAATTACTTTTAAAATGTAATGGACTGCTCTGCTGCAAATGGACCTACATCTGTAGGATTTTGTCCAAGTGTCTAGAGAATTTGTGACCTGATAACCTCTCTTTTTATGCTAATTCCTCTTTCCTAGGTTAGGAGGCTGCATCCTTTACTCAGACACGCCTCATGGTTATTCCATCTTGGATATTACAATATTTAAGTACCTGAAGCATATAAAAAAGTTGAACTTTAAACAAAAGCTTTGTTATTTTCTTTATTTACTTCCTTAGGTAAACTGCCTAGTACAAGTGCTGGCAATTTGCCACTGTATAAAAAACCTACAGTAAAAATACTGTTTTCTTCATTCAGTCCTTTAAGTGAAAGAGAAATATGTATTAAAATTTGTGGACATGAAACTTTCTTGAAATGAAATTGGTATTTTTTAACTTTCTGGAATTTATATTGAACTTCAGAATTATTGTAATTGGAATATTTAATAACCACCTTTTTTATAAAGGGATTACAAGGGAAACCCTTCTGAGACTAATTTAAAACAAACAAGTCCCAGTAACTATCACTGAGAACTCTTTAACCTACAAGATAAAGTACATGAATGATATTGAAATACAAGTAACAAGGTAATATCTCAATGATTACATTTTAGTGAGTTTCATACTCTAATTCCCTCAGTACCTGAGACATTATTATAGTCCAGAATGATTATTTTATTACCTCAAATATTATTTATTTAATAAAATATTTAAGAAAACATAATATGCAGCTTAATTAAAGCTAGGGAATTTTTTTTATGTGTATCATCCCAATAAATGTTATTAAGGAATTAACTTGGCTTGAAAACTGTACCTGTAGGACCAAAACATCCTTTTGCTTTCCCTCTTGCTGCCCAGATGAACTAGTAGTCACTTCACCCTTTGAAAACTCAGGAATTCATGTTGTTAGCATACTAGTGAAATGCAGAAAGGCCAAGGGCATAATGACTAACAGTTAAATCATCCTGCTTTAAATACCAACCAAACAAAAACAACTCATGAAGAACTGTTCCTTTTTCTTTGATTTCACAGTTGCTTTATTGCCTTTTATGTCATCGAAGGTAGGTTTCTGTCATCTGCAGACCTGATGGGATGATGATCTGAAGCACGGAGCTGAGAAACTTGTTGAAACAGCCCTGCTGCCAGAGCAAATGCAGCACCACCAGCATCCTGAGGATCTAAAATATACCCTTCTAGGGTGTTTCTGGGGTGTGCAGTAGTTAGTTCACTTCTTTTGTTTGCACAAGCTAACAAGAAGCAATAGGATGTGGATCTCTCTGCAAAACTAAGGGGCTGTGAGAAAGGCACACCTCTGTGCACAGGGTGGCACCTGCATTTGGAGATGGTGGCTTGCATCATCCAGAAAAAAAATCCCTTCTGCACAGGAACAGTACAGCACCTCACAATGAAAGGTAAATTAGCTTTTCTCACAATATGCCATGTTCCTCTTGGACTGTTCAAATGCTTACTTTGTTCTAAGTTAAAGAAAATGTGTTTTTGAATATAATCATTCTCTATGACTTGTTTTTACTTGTAAAGTGCTTTAAATTCAATACATGTTTACTCAAGTGGAACTTTTTCCACTGTTCTTGTCAACTGCATGTATTTTGTAAGTGTTTTCAAGAGCTTCCTGAATAAAAAAGTAGATATACAAGAGCAGAGCATTGTTCTTCTGACTTTAAAGATGGATAGTTAAGTTGTTTATACAGTTTTCTTGTTTTGTTTGAAGCCTTTACAGAAAAAAAAAAAAGTTATTTTATACTTTTTTGTCTGGTTGGCATGAAAATGGAAAAAGTCAGTATATCAAAAAAAATTTTGGAATTAAATTAGGGAGCCAATTGCAACCTGAATTTGAGTTAATTCTTATTGAATTGAATTCTGTTTTAACAGGACTATACACATTAGAGGTGAGACAACTTTTAGTTCTTTATCTACTTTGAAATTATTAAAGAGGACTTATAGCCCTTCTGAAACATAGCACTCTCATTTTCTTGTATTAAATCTTTCTGTCTCAGCTTCTGCACTTACAGTAAAAGCAGCATTTTCAGCTATGCAAAGTCAGCTATTGCCCTGCCATTAATTTTCCCTTCTGGAAAAGATTATAGACAAAAAAGATCTCAGATACTAAAAATTAGTAATAACAAAAAGAAACCTCACGTATAGCAACAAGTATGGGAGATACCACATTTCCCTAAATACATATATGGACTGCTCCCTCCAGAAAACATACTTGCCTTTGTAAACATTACTGAAAATAATTCTGTTCACTTGTTAGCCAGCACTACATTACCTTGTTTAGTAGCACCTGTTTTTAAGAGCAGTAGATGATCCCAGGTGTTAGTCTACATTAAATGCACTCAGATAGAAATATATGGAGACTCTGATACTACCAAAAAGTCTTGAATCAAATTTTTTTAAGAGACTGATGGACCAAGAGAAGTTAACCCAAATCTGCTATCATGTTGATATCATATAAAAGGAAGAAACAAAAGACAATGTATGGCTGAAGTAATACCATATAGGTGCAGAAAACTGAAGTTTTACTGACAGTTCAGTGACAATCAGGACATTGCATTACGTGTGCTAATGTAAAAGCTCTCAATGGGAGAAGAGCCCACCCCAGCCTTATGTCCTCTTTCTTGTCCTCTTTCTAACTGTAAAGCAGAAAACCTTGATGAGGTAGTGGGAAGGTTTATATAGTTAAGAGCAATGGGCCAACAAATATTCATTGTCAACCTGGGTCAATCTAAAACACCTCAGGCAGCCATGTAGTATAGTAAAATCAAACTTTGCAATTGTGCTGAAAATACATCAAACCAAAGTTGATTCAGAAATTCCTTGAACAAATTCTGTCATTAACTGCAGAAAAACCTAGCTAATCATCTTACAATAATATACGGTTTAAGCCTGAAACCATAATGGATAATTTACTTTGTTGGACACATTCTTGAAACAAACATTCTACTTTGACAATAAATTACATAGAACTTTATGAATAAAACATTTCTTAGTAAAATACTTGAATACAGTCCTCCGAATCAGCACTTTCCCGCTCTGCCAGGCGCTTATTGCTGTAAAGGCTGTTGCCATGTATGTTCTTGGAGTACAAAGCAAAGTGCAGGAGCACTACTGCCGGCAGTGCTAGCCACAGCAAATTTTCCACTTTGTGCATTTGCCCTTTTCTGAGGAGCAACAGTGGTGGCTGCAGTTGGTGAGAGCTGGGAACTCTGAAGCTGGAAGCAGAAAACATTATGTCCAAGGCCTTGCTCATATCTTGTGACTCACTTTCTACAGTGTCTCCTTGTGTGACAGGTACAATGTGCAGGTTTTCTGTGAAGTACTTAAAAACTGAAGTGATTTTAGTCTCCAGATAAAAAGAAGAAGGTACACAGGGCCACCAAGCAGTATTGTACATGGACTCCTGGGAAAGTCCAGGAGTGGTGGGGAGGTTCAGGCAGGCACTCTAGCACTGCTCTCTCTTTGTCAAAGTAGCTGCATTTCTTGCAAAAGAGACAGTCAGGATCAATAATTTGGGAAACTGCAGGAAGGTGTGTCTGCTGTAACAGTTGTAAACTGGCAGGAATGAGGACCAGGTGATGTGGAGTGCCAGCTGTGCTGGGAGTAGCTGGGGTGTCGGGCAGGGGTGTCAGCTGTGAGAGTGTGGGGTGGCATTGAGGGATAATGGGGGAGTCCCAGACAAGCAGACAGGGACAGGGACAGTCCAAGTGCAGCTTGGTGTGTAAGGGCACACAAGGCTGTGTGTGAGATCTGGGGCAGGCATGTGCTGTGAGAGCTCCTACAGCAGCAGGTGCTTGAAAACAGATGAACTGCACCTTGCTTCATCCCTGCCAAGAACTAAACAGCTAAAAAGTTCTTGTAGTTCCCAGCCTCTCCCCTGGGTACATCCCACTGCTCTGGGGAGGGCAGCTGCCTACACTGACCTTGCAGCTTTGATGTAAGCAGCTAGTCCTCTGTATCAGCTGGAGCAGCTGATTTTCATAGCTCATCCTTTATCTGTAGAATCGCTTGAGCTCTTCCTCAGAAATGGCTGTTTCTGTGATTCCTTTGTCTGGTGTATGCAGTTAATTAAAATCTCAGGGTGCAAAACTGTTTTGAATGAAGTGTCCTAAATAAGTATGTTATTAACATTGCCAAAATGATTTTGAAACCCTGCTTATCTCCATATTCTTTTTCCTAGTTTGGTTCCTTTGGAAAAAGGCATAAAAATAATGAATAATGTGGTGATACTATCTTTTCTATTGCTTTAGTTTTCTACATGTGTCAGTGTTATCTGTTTCAGCAGTCATCATTGCACAGAGTAGACATAAACTCTTATTAGGAGACTGCATTACAGCTTAAATTACACTTAGCCATCACCTTGAATTTGCTTGTCTGTCCTTCAAGCAAATTCTAAGCCAGAAAATCCTTAGTAATACCTTATTACTCCTGGTGCATATCACCTTTACAAACAACTCAAGTGTTAATAAATTAAATTTATACTGAGAAATAGTGTCCCATGTTCTCAGAAATGAAACAAATCCTATCACTTCATTGTTTTCTACTTAAAGCTGGAAAAACACGGTTTATGACTTGGAGACAGCAAGTAAAAAACCAGTATGCATCAGTCATTGATTCTTTTCTTCTGAGACTTGTATCAGCTGGAGGCTGCATATAAATATTCTACATTGATCGATACACAAATGTCAATACGCCCATAGAGTAGGCAGCTTTTAAAGAGTCATTTATGAAAAGACTTCTTAGAGATACTGTTACCAGTGGAAGACAGTGGCCTCCCGTGTGTTTGGTTTTGGTTTAAGTTTCTACAAGTTGCAGACTAGCAGATGTGTACGCTAGTCCTAACTAGCATGATTGCACATCAGCTGGAAGTGTTCTCAGCAGCTAACATCAGCAGTGCTGCAACTCACTGTGGAACTGCAGAAACATGTGGCTCTCACTACTGTACTCTGGTCTTGGATTACAAAGGTGTTGCAATCTATTAGTAAAACACACTGCAGGTTAGAAGACCAGGTATTTTGGATCTTACAGCAGTAGGGCTAAAATCTACGCAGAGCTTCAGGTGCAGTAAAAAAATCTTTGAAATAGACTGAGCAAATCCATTAATTTTTAGTAATTTAAAAAAAAAAAACTATAGATTTTTTTTTTAAATCTAGATACAGGTTTGAGCACCAGACGAGGTGCCTGGTAAAGGCTAAAACAAAGATGAAAGGGCACTGGAGACAAACATCCTTATCATCTTTTTGCTATTTTCTTCTCACATTATCTTAATCCATTAGACCCAGAGGAGGTGCTGTGCACCCCACCAGCTTTGCCCTCCTGCAGTGCTTTGCAGCAGCCAGCTCTCTGTTTTTCTTTTTAGCTACATTTCTCAGCTTTTCTTTGAGTTTCTAAGTCCTGTGGTTTATCTTTTTTTGCTCATCATAAGGAGATAACAAGAATAAACCTCTTTGTTCCAACAGTGATAAAAGCACAAGAGGGAAAGATGGCATCCTTCATCTTCCTTCAAATCAGCAAAAGGTGGTCAGAGAGAAAGCCATATGTGTGAGGTTGTGGATTAAGGAGGTGTATTGAGCCAACATGAAGCCAGGGCAGTTTGCTTCATCCTCCTGGCAATCCAGCAGTGAAAGATTTGCAGAGGAAAAATACTGTCTGCAAATTCCTATGCATGTCTGTCCAAAACATCTATCTCCTAGGGGGAAGAGAAGCAGTAACAAATTGCTCAAAAACATGACTAGCCAAAAGATCCTGACCTTGCAAGCTGCATATCAGAATCTCCTCTAAGCTTTGGGACCAATTTGTAGGCAACAGCTCTCCCAGCATTCTAGCACTTCATTTTGCAGGGTAAGATTACACTGGGCAAGTTAGCAATGGCAGTCTTAGTGGTTTGTGTTTTCCCACCATGGAGAATTCAAATAATCTCCTTAGCACTCTCAGCCCCATGGGGGCCTGAGAAATGTTCTAGGCCATTGAGACAATGCAGTCAAGAATTAAAGGGTGACCACTTCTGGTCTAGACAGCCATCTGAGCATAAAAATCTCAACTTTTGCTAAATATAGCTTTTTCAGAAAGAGGTGCTTAACATACAGAAATCAGAATCATAGAGTCCTTGGTTGCCCAGGTGATTAAACTTAAGTTCCTTCTCCTGCTTATTACTAAGGCATTGTCACCACCAGCATTTACCAACAATTTAATGAATTGAGAAGCTATGCACACTCTTCAAAACTCAAAACCATTGTCAAAAGCATAAAGAAACAATTATTTTTTCTTAAATGTAGAATATCTTATTTTTCTTATGTTATTACTTTGTGGTGGGTTTCAACAGATAATTTTGTACATGGTATAGTATATGTTGGCAGTATTATTGAAAAGCCAAGCACAAGGGAAGAAAAAATACGAAGTTTATCTCATTATCTTTATCTATCTATCTTAGGAGTCTCCAGATAAAATTGCAAATGGGTATGTTTTCATAAAGCTTTCCAGTTCTCACCATCTAGTTCTAATTAAAGCTCTGTGTAAATTTGCACATCTTGTCATAAGCGCAGAGAAAGTATGGGGAAATGAAGAATTCAACACATTCATACAATGTTTTAATTTTGCATGTTTTACTGTCATTGTTTTGAACCTTTGCAGGGAAGTTAATGCTGTTTCATTAAGAGAGCTCTTTGATATGTGTATGTTTTAGCCATAGTAACAGTACCTGCATGTGGAACACAAAATTCACATGAAGCTGAGCTAATATAGACAGAGAGACATCCTCCCTCTTCCCAAGAACCTTGCAATAAAATTTAAAGTGAGTTGCATGCAAAAGCAATAATCATTGGGAAGAATGTGGGGAGAGGACAGGATATCTCAGATAGCACCAAGATACAGAAGCCATTGAAGATTTAGCTGCAAGTCCTTCTTTTAATTTCCTATGTAGTGAGCCCTTGTCTGGGTGGGTATTTCTGGCTTCCTTTAAAATCAGAGAAAAGCCTGCTCTGCTGGGAGGTGCATAGACAGATTTGTTCAGTGGGACATTTCTCCCCTCTGAAGGCCACATCATATTTCCAGAGTGCCCCCATAAAAGCTTGTCTTCCTGGGAGCCAGGCTGCCTTTTTAACTCAGGGCAATGCCAGGATGTTATTGTTTCCTCATCATTTGAGGTCTCTCGCTCCTGTCGGTCAGGGTTGTTCCCTTGCGCTTTTGCACGGCAAAACCTTGTGAGAGGCAAGGTGATGTTCTCATTAAAGAACATGGTGATGTTCTCATAATGTGATTCCCTCAGGAACACCCTGACCTTCAAGAAACTCAGTTTGCTGTTTGAGCTGTTTTCTTCAGAGAGGCCTCTGGAGAACGTGGAGGAAAGGTCTGACGTACGGTGCACACGCTGACACATTGGGCAGAGTCACAGGAATATGTCATCGATGAATCATTCTGAATTAACTCACCCACAGCTCTACAGAGAATACAACTTGTTAAAAAATCGTAAAATGTTAGCTCAGGTACTGCATAGCAAACCAATTAATAATTAGTAATCCACTAAGAAAAAACAGTTTCTAAAGTTTAGCAGAGTCCTGTGATAAGAAGCTGTTTCAAATGGTTGTGGGGACTACAGATTTTAGGGACTATAGATTTTATATCCATATGTATGTGTCTGATTTCTTACTGCCTTGGATTTTTTATAATCATATATATATGGAGAAAATGCTGCAAAGCTTCATCAAGTCAGACACATAGCAGCATAGTTTGGACATTTGCAGATGACCAGATGGGTGAAGAATCCCATCTTCTATGAAGCCAGGGGCGAAAGACCAGGCTGTAACATCTAACTTGGACAGTGAGAGATAAGAATGTTTTTAGCAATTAATTAAGTAAAAGTGCATTTATCCTACATAGGACTTGGTATAGTGGCTTCTGAATATGCTGTTTTAGCAGTCTTTATTAGCAAGTCTCAACAGATCGTTAAAAAAAAAAAAAAAAAAAGAACTGTGTCTTGACAGTCACAACATTAGACTGCTACACATTTAAACAGATTGTGGAAAGACAATTTTTTAACAACTGAAGTCCAGGCACATGGCAAACATAATTTTTTGCTAAGAGATTGGTTTATTTCAACTGACAGTTTTATTAAACTTTAATCACCTCTTAAATGAATGCATTGTTTAGTACCTACTGTTCCTATGGCCTAAATCAGGGACTTCTAAAAAGATGAATGCTTATTTTTTTGATTCTCAAGCACAGTGCAGTTCTGCTGTTTTTCATTATTAACTGTAAACCAGAGATAGAAATTGTGTAGATAAAAGAAGGCAATAAAACAAAATTAAAGTGCTGTCAACACTAGATTTGTCAGAAATTTAATGAGCTTTGCCATAATGGGTTATGATTATAGGTAATATTTCACAATGCCATTCATCACTCAACAAAATAATATACTTTTAGGAGACAGCTGAAACTGTGATGATGATGAGATTGATGTGTGCTGTGAGCAGGTGCCATTGCTACCATGCTCCAATTGAAAGCTATGTGGTTTATATGATGATGAAGTTGTCTCTTACCCAGTATTTGCTTCACAGAAAGCTTAAATAACACTAACTGTACACCCAGCTCAGCTGGAACTGTCTGCTGCTAGCTATTCTTATGGTGTTATGCTGATCTGATGTTTGCCCCATTTCCTTCTGATCTCTACATCTTCTCTATGCTGCAGCAATGCCTGTGGCATGTGGATGTGACTTCTTATGAGTCAGTAGCCAAAGGTGTTTGATAAGGCTACTGCTCTGTTTGGAGACTGTGGATCCCCCAGCCCTGTGAACAAACCCCCATTAGCAGCTGGACCTCATGGGGACAGCCTTTATGGCAAGCATTACACAGTATTAAATTTTCTGGCATTTTAATTGCTCTATCATTGCTCCTGGTACCTAGGAATCTTGTTTCTAGTTATTTTGTAGAGAAGCAAAAAAACCAGAGTTCACTGATGGATTTACAGGGAGATTTTCCAGCTAGGTCAGATCTTTCATTTGCCTTCAAGGGTTTTTTTCACAATTATTAATCTAGTTGTTTCCACTGATTATTTTCCACTTGTGTGGATGAGAAAATTAAGTCAGTCACATTTGCTGGGTGTCATCCTCTACTCATTTGCATTGCTGTAACCAGTTAGTTGCTACATCTGTAAGAACAAGAGAGGGACCAGTAGCTCCTAGAACAATGACTCACACCTGATGGGTGTCCACACCTAATCTCAGAAGTCTTTCATGGTGGGGAATTTGCTTGGAAACTGATTTTTGTGTCCACAAAGAGACTTCAGCATGGACATGGGTACTCAGACAACCAAAAGCAGGAGATCGTTTCAACTCCAAATTCACCTTTATGTTACTTGTTACTTTGGCCACCATCACACCAAAAAGTATTGGCTGGATTTCTTGATAGCAGAGTTTGAGAAGACTACATCAAAGCTAATTAAAAAAAGGCAGTTTTAGAGGAATTCCATGGTGTGTCAGTCCAAGTCCTTAAAACCTTTGTTGATCCTGGTAATCTTACTCACACGACCACCTCCTCATTATTAGAGCCCTCTTTATCTGAAGGAGTACCAAAGAATCTAAAATCTAGTCACATATTACGTGGAGCTTGCTCTAAGGTTCAACACAATAATATTTCTAAGCTAAGAAAAAAAAAATTATATGCACCAAGATTTTAATTGCTACCCCATCCAACAGTATACAGTATTCTTCAAATTTTTAGCCACTGCTTTATTTTAACTACCTTTAGTCAAAGATCTATCTGATATCAAGACAAGAGGGCATCAAGAATGTAGGAATGAGCCTATGGACAGAAATGTGAGGCTATGGCAGATGTTCTGGGTAGTCTAATAGGGATGGGAAAGAAAAAAACAAACCCGTGTTTAGCTGACCATTATCAATGTCTCTCACCATACAGTGCACACAGGACTGGACTCAACACCAATGTTGAGTTACTTAACACTGAGTGGTCCCAAGTAAGCCAGGGAAGCTTTAAATCTGGAGCATTTTCTGGTATCCTTCTAAATATCAGCCAAGTCAAAGATAGTAAAGTTTTGCCTTTTTAAGCATGCCCAATCACTTTTGGATTGAGATTTATGAAAGTGATTTTCTTTCCTTTTTTTGGACTCTCTGAAAGATGCTGACAATGTTGTGAAGAAGGCCCACTAGCTCTTTAATGAACTCCTGACTCAATAAATAACTCAATAAATCAATAATAAATAAATTAAATAACTGGGAAACTTTTTTTTTTCAGGTACCTTTAGATGAAGACACAGATCTCCTGAGATTCATTACAAAATGCAAAATGGTGCAACACAGTTCAACATCTGGTAGCCTGAACGTTGCCTCAGACCAATACCTGAGGAGTTTTTAGTATGCAACACAGCACACCCTCAGTCCAATAGCTTCTCAGGACTGAGGGAGAACCATGTTCCTTGGTATCTCCCTGTTCTCAGACCACAGTTATTCAGGGCGCCCTGTCATTTGTTTCAGCCTTTTTTTATTGACTGGGTAAATAACTCCCTTCATTACAGCAGTTAGACTTTTCCCTGGGGTTATATTTGGCAACAACTTGCTCACCCTTCTTTAACTGCACTGTTAATTAGGAGGCCTGTGTTTCCCTTCTTGTCAAAAGCAACTAAGCTCCTTGCCACTGGAATTCTTTCTTCGCCCTTCTCCTAGGGTGAGAGAACAGTGATTGTTTGCTTGGTTACGCTTCAAGTCTTTTGTATGCTTTTAATAAAATCTGTAATTAATACTTTGAGAGGGTGTTTTTTCTCTTCTCTCTGAGCACATCTTAAGCACAACTTTTCAATGGCGATAAACAAAAATAAAGAATAGCTAATTGCACTCCCAGCATGACTCTGACATTACTTGGAGTATTGCAATAGCCTTGGATGGCTATTTGTGAATATCTAAAAGAAGTCAGTGGGGTATTTGCAAGAAGCAACCTGGCTCCATTAGCATGTTAGAGGGAGAAGTTTGGCCAAACACTGTCAAATCTTTCCCAGTGTTAAAATCCAGAGACACTGGACTTTCTGGGTACACAGGGCAAGCTATTAGTACCCTTTTCCTATTTTAGAAGAAAGCAACAATCGTCTTTGGCCTGTTAAAAAGTATAAAGAGCATGAAAAGCTTGCATGGACTTCAGCTGAAGCCAAAGACAAAATTAGACATGTCAATATAAGCAGAAATAACATTCACACCTGGGAAAATGATAACAGTATAATTTCTAAATACTGAATATATATTACTTACTGCCATCAGATATCACAGTCCAACAGTTTAGTTTTAGACTTTGAAAAAAATTGGACATTCATATGCTTCTAGATACAAAATAATCACAAGAGATTGTATTCATCTCACATAAGCTGTTGAGAGACTCTGTCTATAGTTAAAGGAGGAAGAAAGGCACCTCCTGAGGGTGACTCAGGTTTTCAGTCTTTAGCCTCCAAGTTTAAAATGAGATGTTCCCTTCACTTGCAAGAGAACATAAATTTCTCCTGTCATTAAGAGAAAATAGTTTTTCAAGTAAGACATACTATACTTTTCATATCTAGACTACAAGAACATTTTCTCTGATTTATATGCCACTGATCACTATAATGACCAGAAATCTAGAATATAATGAGGATGCAGCAATTTCTGTAGTGCACAATGGGCACTTGAAAGAAGCTTCATATTTTTCTGAAGTGCTGGTCCTTGCCTGAGGTAGACTGTTCAACTAGATGAACCACTGATCAGCTAGGAAGACTGTCATGTACTTATTAATATCTTCTTATTCTTATGTATTTTCATATTCTTGTAAGAGCTTTATATTGCATTTTAAAACCTTGACCTGACTTTCTGAAGAAAGGTTGTGTTTATGCAGACACCAAATGAAAAAGATATTTATTGTCTCTCAAGAATTGTACTATTCCCTACTATGAAGTACCCTGCACAATTTTTACAAACCCTTTAGCATTTTGTAATGTAACATTTTAATATAGTTTGATTTGAAGCCATCCAGCTGGTTCTGAGAATCACTTTAGTATCCAAAAACTAAATAGATATATTTATTACAATGCCTTAGGACAACAGTCACGGGTATACTTAAAAATGTGAGCCCCAGAGAGGGTGTTCTCATGTGCCCTATCCATGCAGCCTTCAGGGCTGATTGTGGAGAGATAAGAAATGGCAACTCTATCACATGCAAAGTGTGTGTTAGATAAGTGACAAGGAGATGGATTGAAAACACACTGAAATGGCAGGCTGAAGGGACTGAAGTCACTGTCACAAAGTCCAGATGAAGGCAAATCACTACCCAAGGTTAGTACTGAGGACAACCCTGTTTTACCATCCTCATTAATAACCTGGATGATGGGAAGAGTGCACCCTTAGCAAGTTTGCAAAATACAAAATAGAGAGGAGTGACTGATCAGTGTGCTGCCCTTCAGAAGGACCTCAGCAGGATGAAGAAATGGGCTGACAAAAGCCTCATTAAGTTCAGTACAAGGAAATGCCAAATCCTGCACGTGAAGGGGAACAAGCATATGCTGGCATCTGACTAACTGAGAAGCAGTTTGACAGGGAACAGTCTTGGGCTCCTAGATTGGACAGCAAGGTTACCCCAAGGAAGCAATGTGCTCTTGCTGCCAGGGTGGCCAGAGGCTGCCTGGGCTGCATCAGATAGAACACTGCCAGCAGGTCTGTCCAGGACGTGTCTGTCCTCTTCACTGCCACACTTGGAGCAGTTCTGGGGTCCTCAGTACAAAGTATTGGAGGTTTCTGGAGTGAGTCCAGCGCAGGGCTACAAGGATGATTAAGGGCCTGGAGCATCTGACAGATGAAGAAAGGGTGAAGGAGCTGTGACTATTCAGCCTTGGGAAGAGAAACCTGGGGGGAATCTCACCTATGAGTATAAAAATGTGATGGGAGAGAATTAAGAAGAGGGAACCAGGGTCTTCTCCATACTATTCAATAACAGGACTAGAGACAGCTGGCATAAACTGAAACACAGGAAATTCCACCTGATCACAAGAGAGAACTTTTTTTTTTTTTTTTTTACTGTGAAAGTGGTCCAACATTACAACACATTGCTAAGAGAAGCTGTGGAGTTTCCATCTGCAGAGAGAATTCAAACCCAGCTGGGCACAAGGCAGGCAACCTACTGTAGCTGACTGTGTTTGAGCAAGGGGGATGGACGAGACAAGGTCAAGAGCTTCCTCCAAACCTAACTGATTTTGTGACTTTGTGAATCATGACCCTTGAAAGTCCTGGCATTGCGAACAGCTTATTGTGACTACAGTTCCCTGAAAATGCAAACTGAATGGCTGTTTGCTCTCTCTTTACATAAAGTTTCCAGAAGCTGCGTTAAAACTAGCACAAACACCTTTGTTGGGTCTTTTCTATCTCACCAAATCCTATTATTTCAATGAAAATTCCTATACACGGTACTCCATGTATAATTTTGGAATATTTTTATTTCAGAAAACTTTGAAACTCCTTCCTATTTCACTTTATGCATTTTTATTTATTATTTTAAGGTGTTTCATAACAGATAAGAAATAGTACTGCTGCAAAATAGATGGAACATGTAATTTTAGCAACAGTAAAGGAGTTAATACATTTTATTGATTGAAATAGCTTTTAAAGTATTGTATCTCAGTTGATTCAGTGCATAGAAAATCTGGAAAAGGTATTCTATACAATCAAAATGTACTAACTCATCTTCATGATCGTAGAGTAGAAACAGCATCCAGGACTGTGTCCAGATGGTCTCTGGTGGAAGAACATATTAGGGGACTACCAAAAATCCACACTGGCACTGTGTGCTGGGGAGGCACCCTGAAGGAGACCATCCACATGATGCTTGAGCATGACTACTGTGCAGAGGAGCTGTCCGGGCCTGCTGGGGCTGAGCTGCCATGACAGACACTGGGCCGTTCGCAATTACCATTCTCTGAAAGGAATACTGACATTAAATGAACAAGAAAGAGACGCTGCTTGGAGTAGAAGAGGAAACCAGAAAAGACATTGATGACTTGTTTTGGGGTATCTAGCTCCAAAGGCTTCCTTATTCATCCTAAAATAGTGGGATTCCATGTCTTCTTCACCCTGGGGCTGAGATTATTGCAAGAATTGGGTATAAAGCTCTCTGCAGTGCACCAGATACGTGCTGGAAGAGGGCCACCATGCATTGCTCTCAAAAAATAAGATCTGAAACCCTAAAAAGTCGATTAAAAAAGAAAAGCTTGCTACTCTCTTGGCACTAAGCATGTATAAAATTTTTAAAAAGCAATCTGAATACTAGACATTACAAGGAAACCTAAATTTAGGAAATGAAAGGCAGCTCTGTAAGTACTATCTCTGATAGTATATTCTTTTTCAAGAAAGGCATTTATTTCTCACTATGTTATCAGTACCCCTGTGGTAGTATGTGAGCTAGAGATAAATTGATTTTTTTTTTTCCTGGCTAACAAATGAATCCTTACAGCATTCTAAAATGGCTACAGTTTGCTCACCTCTCAGATGTGTATCTCTTTTCAGGAGGGTATCCGAGGTAAAGTTTTCCCAGGCTTTAGAGACAACCAATAAATGTATACTAACTATCTGAGAACAGGATATGGGTTGGCTTCTAGGATGGAAAGTAGGGAAAGATGAAAACAGGGAAAAGGCAGCAACTGGAGGACAAAACAGAGACCAATCTTTTGTCTCCAGAGTAAGAAGGAAGGAAAGTGTTTGTTAGTATGTTTTCTGAGGAAAGAGCTACTTCCAGCATAAGGAATTAGGTAAAGAAAAACACTCAGGTGAAAGCTTATGGGGTCATTCAGTCAGAGATGCTACAGCCCAAACAGAGCTCTGCAGGAACTAATTTTCAAAGTAGACTTGTTTTGATCTTAAAGGCCAAATTGTCTGTTAGATCATCTCACTGAGCTTCCTGTTAGCATATCAAAATCTTTTTTCCCCCATTTACTCCAGTATACAGTCTGGTAGCAGGAATGTTTTTGGATAGCGTACATCTTAAGTAAAGGCATACTGAAAACCTTGAAAGACATCCTGCTTTCCCCTGGGGGCTCTCTGTAATGGGTCACGTTACCAACGTGTGCTTTATGTCTAATTGGAATCTGACTGTTTTCAGGTACCTGTCACTGAATCTTATTATCTCAGTGTCTGCTAGAATAAATGGGCTTCGCAGCCTTGGTATGTTCTTCCCAGGGGAATCCTAATGCAATCCTGTCATCTTTCTGTCTTCTGCTTAGTAAGATGTTAAGATATTTAAATCTCTTCCTATAAGGCCCTTTTAAATTTTTTATGCTAAAACCTTCACTTTTTTTTTCCTAGCATTTATCCTGTTCTACATCCCTTGCTACATTTTTAACCCCCTTTTAATAAGCAGGTACTAGTTTTTCCCTATTAAAATATATGTGTTTTCTATATTATGGAGTTATTCTCCACTGGTCTGAATTTGGAAATTCAAACTCTGTGATCTCAGGGCTTCTCAATTCTCCAAGATATAGCCAAGATTAATGTTATCATGCCAAAGAGCAAAGATGATTACCTGAATAGGCTTTTAAAATGTTAAACAATGCAAAAGAGATGTGCTGAATTTTTTAGTCCTCTGTTTTCCCCTACTAATTACATATCTCCACTGTTTATATACAGATTTGCTCTATATTTAGCAATTGGATTATCCTATTATTTGGATCTTTATTCACACTAGACTTTTAATATCTCTTCCTCCTACAAGATTTTTTTTTCAGCTCTGCATTGCATTTTCATGAGAGGTATATACGCTTGCAATTACAGGTGTTCTATAAGTCATCATCAGTGTGAAATACAGACATAAATAAACAAGGCTGACGAAAGACCTTTTACTGCTATCAGTTACAACATGAAAGAGGTTACACAGACAAGCTGTGACCTGTGAGATCAGATTGGTAGCTAGAGTTTTAATCTCTGCTCTTGCTGTGGTAGAGAAAAATGGCCATCATTTATCACTAGCAAAGCATGCAGCAAGCAATAAGAACGTGGGAGGCCAGCTACATTAGAGAGTAGCTGCTGTGTATGCACATAAGCAGTGCTGTGTCATACGTCCACTACAAACAGTACGCTGTAATTATGAACACAGACACATAATAGGTGACTTGAAACAGCAGAGTGCAGATAATTGCAATGGCAAAGTGTAATTGCAGTGAGCAAGTGTCATTAACTAATTTACTCAGATAATCAAGAGCCAACTATAATTTCTCCACTACACTTTGGAGAAACGACAAGGTATTCCAATTAAACCAAAGAAAAAAGGCAGGAGAAACTCTCCAAGTAATGGAAGAATTTGGATACTTCTGTTTCCTCTTCCAACACATTGCATACTGGCCATAGGGCTAATAATCCTGGTGTACACTTTGTGACAAAGAGCACTGTTCTTTTTCTTTAGTTTGAAAAATGCAAGACTGCAGTGCTCCAGGTATGATCAGGTTATAGAATGCACATGGATGGTCTGATGTCTCGTGTTGGAGCTCATCCAACAGTTTTAATGAGTCTAATCACTGACTTCTAGGAGAAGCAGTGGAAAGAGTGCCAGGAACATGAATCTACCTGGCAATGGCTCTCTTAAGCCTGCCTCTGCCTAATCTGTCCTTTCACCCACGCTTGGTGGCATGTACTTAATACATAAGGCATAGAGTTCAGAGGACAAACACTCTTCCAGTTTAGTCAAAACACTGCCAGATTCCAGCAATGCCAAATCTTGCATGCAAAGCAACAGTTACTAGTCATGATTCATTCTGATAAATAGTTGTAATTTTGATCATTTCCTCCAAAACCAAAACATGCATTTGTTTTCGTTACAAGATTTTGTTGTGCTGAGATATGTTCCCCTGAATGTTGTACTTTATGAATAGCCTTTGCCTTCACAATATGATAAAAGTTGATCATTGCACATACTTTTCCAAACAACAAATATTAAAAAAACTATTTTCCAAGATTACTGTTGCTGTTATTATAAATTTTGTTTTATTGCTAAACATTTTTATTACAGATAGCTGATCTTCAACTAGTCATGCACACAAAACTCATATGCTTTACATATACACACCACTACATTTGAGTTACTAACACAAACAAGTAGAACTGATAGCAACAAATTAACTGTTCTTTCAATCTTTGAGCAGTTTGGGTTGGAAGGGGATCTTGAAGATCATCTAATTACAATCTCCCTGCCATTGGCAGGGACACCTTTTCATCAGACCAGGCTGCCCAATCCAACCTCACCTTGAGCACTTCTGGGGATGGGGCATTCACAACTTTGGGAAACTTGTGCCTGTGTCTCACCACCCTCACTGTAAAGATTTTATTTTTTTTTCTCAAATCTAATCTACACCTACTCTCTTTCAGTTTGAATCTATTCCCCTTTCTCCTGTCACTACATGCTCTCATAAATAATGTCTATCCATCTTTCCTGTAAGTTCCCTTCAGATGCTGGAAGGTCAGAATTAGATGATGCCTTCTCTTTTCCAGGCTGAACAATTACAATTCTCACAGCCTTTTTTTCACAGGAGAGGTGTTTCTTCCCTCTGATCAACTTGGTGGCCTCTTCTGACTTGCTCCAACAGGTCCATGTCCTTCCTGTGCTGGGGACCCCAGAGCTGGATGCAGCACTGCAGGTATGTCTCACCAGAGCAGAGCAGAGCAGAGCAGAGCAGAGTCCCTCCCTCACCCTACTGGTCACCCTGATCTGATGCAGCCCGGGATACGGTTGGCTCTTTGTCCAGGTGCTGCATTGAGAACTTGTTTGTGATTTGTAACCTGAGAAACAGTCCCCAAGAATCAGCTTCCACAGGATCACCAAGTCAGAACACAAGTTCCTTTCAAAGCTTTCCAACTGTCAGCTTCTAAGTAGAAATGAGCAGTACCTGTCAATAACAGCTGAGTAACAGATGCAATAAGTATTAGGGACCATAAATAGGGGTCTGATTGAGAAAACATCTATTATACAGCAAGGGCATTTCAGCATTCAGCAATACTTGGCAGAAGAACCTGGCAGTGTAGCTAGATGGTTATTAAAGAAAGTGATTTGAAGAATTCATAAATGGCTGTTTCTGAATTATGCAGTACTGTTTCAAGGTTCTGTCAAAGTTATGGGTGTTTTCCTGTGTAGTTCTGAAATGAAAAACAGAGTTGAGATGTTAACACTCTGTGAAGGACATTGATTTAAAACATGCACACTGCTAAAGCTTGCTATCAGCTTCTTTACAATCCAGAGAAACTTGTAAGGGAATAAAATATGGTTAGCAGAAATGTTTCATTTTAAGTCTGGTGTTTTCTCTTCATATGCAGCACTAAAGGGTATAGTTTATGTTGTATTACTGTTTTGCTACTGAAAAAGCTCATTTTCTTGTACTTCTGGGTGAAATGGGAGTAACTGCAGTGGTGCTTGGCATCCTAGATAGTCACAAAGCTAGCAGGAGCAGACTGCTGTGGAGAAGGAATCCAAAGCTGGAACTATTTTCAGCTGTATTTGTCACCTTTTACACCTCTTGATTCAGAATTCAGATTCTGAATCTTTTTGGGGTCAACTTTAGGCTATTCTGCTGCTAGCCTGTAGTACAAGGCACTGAGACTACCTCAGTGTACCTTATGATGCAGTAAGAAAGGCACTCAGACTCCATAAGCTATTGCTAAAAACACCATTTTTCTGGAGCTAACATGAGAAACAGAAGATATGCAATCTTACATCCTTTCAGATGCTGGAAGCCCTAAGCCATGCAGCATCTTGCAGACCTCTACTCAGGGCATACGGTACAGGGTCCATCCTGTAGAAAGGTTCCCCAATACTTTGGTTTTGAGACCTCTTATAGAATTTTCTTAGACAAAAATTAATGTATTCATCATATCTGTTGTCTAACGACTGTATGCTCACATGAGAACCTGCTGCTCTTCTTTAAGATAATGCCAAGGCCGCACAGGTTGTGTAATTGGAAACATGGAGTGGGAGCTGCCTGTGGGCTCCTCTGTTACCATCACCCTGCTGAGTTTATCCTGAAGGACAAGCTGTACATGCAGCACGGGGCAGCACAGCCTGCTCAGGTTCACACTCCTCGTGGATCGCAAACTTTCTGATGCACAATAGTCTTCTGGTTAGGATTGTTACGACCCCAAAGGAGAAAATCTTGCAGCTGTTCAAGGCTTTAGGCTTTGCTTCCCTGCTGTGGGCATCTGCTGGTGCTCTGTGGTGCACTGGTAGGTTCCACTGCTCCCTGAAGTGAGCTCTGCCTATTATCACACACGAGACAGAGTGGCAAAGGATTGTTTCTGAAGGGTCCCTATATTATGAGGGCAATGGGATTTGCAGGCAGGCTGTACTCCAAGCTTAGGCAATCTACTGGAATAATAAAGATGCTGAGTGCATCAGGCTTCTTTCAGCACCAACCAGACCATGTACAACACAGCTGCAAGCAAAGAAGACAGAAGCAAGGGTCCTGATGTAGAGGGAACAAGATGCTTATGGCTCTGTCTGGGACACAGGACACGCTGCTGCTTCCCTTCCTTACACAGACACCCTGAAACTTTAACAGATTAATTATATTATGTAGAAAATGTTTCCTATAAAAATGGAGGATGAGTACATGCACAATACAAGCAAATCTCACCTCTTACCTTGCAGTGCGTTTGCCAAGAACACAGATTGTGTACTGCAGCTCTGAAGACATTGAGTATCTGGGGAACAGGAATCTGCTTCTGAGAGCTGCTCTGGGATCATCACAGCTCTTATACCAGCTTCACATGGTTGTCTCTTGGCTCTTTTGCAGAACAGATTTTCAATAACATTCTACTTAAAAAGGTTCTATATTTATTGTCTTACCTCATGCCCACTTTACATTTAATATATGCGCTATAATGGTATACAGTATAGCCAGAATCAGAGATTGTCTCATGTAACAAAATAGGCTGCTTGATTCATCCTGCAAGCCAAGCAATATGAACCTTTCCCACTGCTTGATGATTTGTCTTCAGGAATATCAATCAGTTCACTTTCCAGTTCTCAGATTTGATAATATGCCATCAGACACATTATGAGTAGGAGTTGTTAATTTAGGACTGTTTGAGAAGATAGCTTTAACTCCAAGCCTTGGATTTAATTAATTTTATAAAGTCAGGATTATAAATTATTATGCATTATAATTAAAGTTAGGTAGATATCATTCACAGATGCATCACAGAGGGGAAACATAGATGTTAAAGTATATCAGGTGTGCATAAGCAACAGTTTAAAGAAGTACATCCATTGGAAGAAGCTGGTTACTTTTACATCTTATAAATTAAAGGTAAATATTACACATAGCCTCAGCTGACAAGCATACAGGTAGCCCTATTTAAACTATACTAATTAACACTAGATAATCACTTCAACCTGCGCTATTAAGTCTAGTTGAAGATTAGTAAATAAAATTATCAGCATCCCAAATATTTTTTATGTTCTAGGACTCAGTTATTTTTCTAAAACTTTGCTAAAATATTTAAGAAAACCAATTTAGTTCTTTGAAACTGATTTAAACATAGTTTTCTTGCTTTTTATCTCTGCCCTCATTTTGCCTGGGAAGATAACAGAATAAATTATGGCTCCTGTTTTCTTCTACTTTTTCATTAAGGCAAGTGTAACTTTGCAAAAGCTACAGGCATTTGAAAAAGTTAAGGAACAGCAAAAGGAGAAATGTGAGAAGATTAGAGGACACTGGATGGCAGATTACTAATTGGATTGAATCTTGACAATCTTTTTCAGTTATGGACATTTTTGGGCTTCTGGAACGAACACAATTCTTACTCTCAGACCATTTCTTTTACACTTAAGAATTCAGGGTCAGAAAAACTGGCCATATTAACCTTTGGATTAGGCTTACAAACCTGAAATCTTGAATGTTGAAAAGCACAGCCGGTTGCAGCAGCAGGGACTATGTCAGAGTTGTACCAACAACTCTTTGGGACAGATGACTGAACTGCATGGCAGTGTACATTTTCTGGCCCTTTTAAATGCACTCCCATAAGCCATGCAACACAGACTCTGTCTGTGATTGCCAGCTACCAGTGATAGGTGATCCTGTCTATTAAGTGGTTGGGGGCACAGAGTTTTTGGGCTGCAGAGTTGTCCAAACTCAGTGCTGACTCTGTGGGCTTTCATGCAGAAGAATATGAGGTAAGATTGGACTTGAGTGCTGGCTTGGGCCTGTGCTACATTCCCAGTACAGACAGTGCAAAGTCATCTGTCACCCTGTATGTGGAGAGTTGGTGACTCAACCAAGACTGTGTCTTGGTCTTGTCTGTATGCCTTGGCCAACAGCTCCTGAGCCCTGCACTTATATCTTACTTCCTGATAATTTTTTCTGATTTTGGTTGTTGAGAAAAGCACTGAAAGTCAAGATACAGTCTATGTATTTTTAAATAATGTAAAATTAATTTATTGATAGGATAATTGGAAGATACTGCAGCCAGAGGACTATTCACACCCCAAGGAATCATAGCTATGTGAAAGAAGTCATGTTCTCCACTGATTTGATACCTTAAGACCATACAATAAGATCCTAAGGGGACCCTGCAGGTCACTGAGTCCAGACACTGCTCTCAGTGTCAAGAAGACTTCATAATTATTTTAAGAAACTTTCTGACTGTAAGACAGCTCCCACAGCACATTTTCCAGGGTGTTATGCAGCTGTGCATCAAATTTGCTATTCAGGGGGATTTCCACTGTTGCTCTGCCATAAAGCTGACCTCAGAAGAATCTATGGCACACATGGACCTGCTCTGTGATTGCTCAATGTATTGGTCTGGAAAGAATTACCAAATATTGGATGCAACCTGGCCACCAAAGTCACTGTAACTCTGTCTAACCTGCCTGAATGGGTTTTCCTGTATGTATGAGTATCGTGTTGTAAGTCAATGTGAGACTTAGAGGAGCAAGGCTGGGAAGTTTCAGCCGTCTTTCATGAACTGCTTATCATCTTATACTTGCACTTAATTGTAAGACTATGGCTCTTTTATTGTCAGTAAAGATGCTAGTCCCAGGCTGAAGGCCAAATAACTATTTAGACCAAGCTGAAAGCCTAGGGATTAAAGCACACTAGGGACCCAAAAATATTCAAAGGGTGAAGGGAGAAGGGGACAGCTGACAGTGGTTTAATTTGTGGGCAGAGGGATCCATGCCCCACTGTGAACTGAAGCATGTGCAGAGCTTGCTGTGTAAAAAGTGGGAATTAACAGTGATTCTCAGAGGAAAAGCAGGAACCAGTGCCTGTTCCCACAGCACAGAATAAGACCCTTTAGCTGAAAAAAAAGCACTAAAGCTGGACAACACTGGAAGCAAAGACTGCAAAAACGAGAAAGAACTAAGGGACTAGGAAAGACTGACAAGACAAAAGACAGAGTGCTTTAAGAATATCTTTTCCAGAGTCACAGAGGAAGGAAGCATCCTCACCAAGTCAGGAATTGCTCTGACTTCTCTGTCTTCATAGAAATCATCAGTAAGACAGTGATTACTGCAAGAAGCCCTAAGAGTCCATTCAGGAAGGCTTCAGCTTCCTCTCAAGCACACAGGGAAGCTCAGAAGTGAATGACTAATGGCCCAAAACTGTATTTGATTTGCTGCTACAATTGAGTAGTGGCTGGCAAAGCTCACTGGCCTCCCTCAGGTACTAATCCATACTGGGCCATTTCAAAGAGTTCCTGAGAAACTGGAGCTTAGATAACCTCATTAAAAGCATTTGAGAGGCGTTTCAGTTACATTAATGCACAATCTGACTAGTGAGGATAGCCATATGCTGCTCATACATAAAAATATGAATAAGTCATCTGTTGGATAGCTGAGGTTCCTAAGTTATGTCTAAATGCAATAAAGATATGATGGGTATTTGGATATAAAGAATGAAGATGAATTTGGTAATACCATCAAAACAAAAGGTAAGGAGTGTTTAAAATTCCCTTTAGGCTAATATTTGATTTGAAAGGCTGGCAACTACACTTTTTTTTTTTTTTCCCCAGAAATTAAAACTTGGCATGAAAATGTTTAAATAACTGCCCCCAAGCAAAGTGTTCCTTGTGCAAATCTAGGGATTATAAATTAAAGAGAAAAAAGAACATGGATAAGCAGCATAATCTTCTATCCCCCTGGCTTGCCTTCGCCCATACCCGTAGCTGTGACATATCCACTACAGTAACTACCTGCTTAAAACCCTTGTTGCTACAAGGACATGGAGCCCCTCCCATCCAAAAGGAAAAATAGTGTCATGACCAGTTGATCAAACACAGGTAATATTTTTCACCCTCAGATATACCACTTGCCCCCTATGGTAACTTCCTCTTGGGAGGTTCAGAGTGAGTCAGTCAAAAAATAAATGCAAGAAAAATGTGAAGAAAAAAATACAGCCCTTTAATGCAGATTGGATCACAAGAACTGCAAAAACCAATTCTGGCATAAGACTCTGCTTGATATATCCAAATATTGAATGATAGCTTCTACATTTCAATCCCTGGAGAGCATCTCAAGAAGTATCATCACTGCCAAGGCACAGACAGTTTTGACAAAATTCTCTTTAATTTGGTGTTATAAATGTGCCACAAGGGAAATTCTGACATTTCCCATGCTGCCTCTTCTGGGGCATCACAATTTTGGTATCTAACCAAAATCTCATGCTGAGGGTTTGGCTGCTGTAGTTCTTGCTCTTTTGTCTTTACTATGGACTCTCAGAGGGCTCGTGTGCCACATAGTCTATACTCCTGTTTGTTTCTGCTCGGAGTGCCATGACCCTGGTGAATCATGCTCAGGCTGAGGTTCACTGTAACCTCCTGATTCTTCTTCACGGAGCTGCTACCCATCTAAATGTTCCCTATCCCGCATTGCTGCATCCACTGGCTCCGACCTTGCACTTGTGCTTCAGGAGCATCCTGACTTTCCCGAATATTTCTCCAGTTTGGCAAGATCTTTTCAGAAATCTAATTGTGTTCCCCGGCATGGCCGCAGCCTTCCCATAACGCGTGCTGCCTGTATCACTATCCACATCAGCGGTGACAAACTCTGGTAGCCTGTCTGAATGAACCGCTGTGTTTTCCGCGCTAGCGGCTGCCCCTTGGCTTTGACTCACCACGGGAGTCAAACCCACCCTTAAACGAACTAAGAGCTCCCTTTTCTCGCTCTTCCTTCCTCGCAGAGAGACGCCCGAGCCCAGCCGTTCCCACGGAGCCGCTGCCGTCGCTCGCACATCCCTTCCCTTGCGCGTTCGGAGCGCAGCCTGCCCGCGGGCCG
>VWZN01018906.1:302405-317712 GCA_013396955.1 Regulus satrapa | reverse complement strand
AGAGATAAAATGGGCAGTTGATGTTGAATCTTTGCATTTGAACATTCATCTTTAAAATATAATACCCCATGCATTTGATGTGGCCCAAGAGCGCAGCTTCAAGAGAGCTGTGAGATGGGAAGGCTTTTGCAAGTGCAGATTTTTCCTCCGGGCGGATGCACTTGTAAAGATTGCACCCCAAGGAAGACTAGAAACCAAGTCTTTCTTGGGAAGTCACCATAGTTTTGCTAGCGAAGCTCCTCCTCTTGAGTAGATTGAAAGATTGTTTTAAGAGTGAGATATTTTTGAGTTTTGTCCTCTACATTGTTGTGTTGGTGAGAAAAGAAAAGAGTGCTAAAGGGGAAGAGTAGTGATTTACAGGTTTTATTCTGATTTCTACAAACCAGTTTTAATTTGTCAGTAAAAGTTTTCTTGGTTCTTCTAAGTTTTAAGCCTGTTTTGCTTTTTCTTCTGGTCCTATCTCACAGCAAAAGATAAGAAAGTAGTTCTGGCAAGTGCAACCTCTGCACAAGATAAAAGTTATGCCAAAATTACAGACCCAAACCGCTACAACAGGTTTGAACTTGCTCTTGGTCACCTGTTAATTATGAGATGCTGCACAGAACTCTAGCGTTTTGCTTGTCACCTGTGGCCTCCGTCCTGTTACAGCAATCTATGTCATAACTGATAACAAAAACGTCACCACAGCAGTTTTCATAGCTGTTTTCATGCCCATTTGATCCTTTGTGCCATCTGCTACCATGATGAACAGAAAAGTTATTTGGTAGCTTTGATCTTTGTAACCTAGAGGATTAAATGAAACCAACAATCCTTGGCATCCTGTAACTTCATTAGAAACAACCATGGTCTAAAGCTGAACTTCATGTTGGGTGTGACAGGTTTCAATTGACTGACCCAGGACCTGGAGGAAGTTTTCAGGAGTGTCTAATGACTAAAAAGGACTTCTGCAATTTTAGAGACTAACACCCCTCAGTTGCTTAGGCACTTAAAAGCTGTCAAAATTAGTGGTAATGCTTGTCCAAGGTTCACTGAGCAGATTGTTCTCATTTTGAAGTGCAGTAAGAAGATGATTAACTAAGTCACTCATTTCTAATTTGTTCTAACTGATTGCACTGTTAATATTATAGCAGTTGTTACAAACTGTAGCCATGTTTATTTTGTGTTATTTAGGGAAAAGCTTATTAGTATTGCAGGAATTAAGTTTTGTAAGGTACCAAGAACAGAGATGTGGCTGTATAGAACCTCAGTGTAGGTTTTGGATTTTCAAATAGCACCAGGTTCCACCCCTAACATATAAGGGGGACACATACTGCAACTTTTTTGGGTGTCTGACACTTTGCTAAACATTGTACCATGGATCTTGGTTATGGCAGTAACTTAAAACAGGTTTTGCATTTTGAAACTACTGTGTAAACGCATTTACCCAAACTTCCATAGGAAACAGTGCTGTAAAAATGTCTCAGCAGTAATCCGATGAGAAGCATGTATTCTGTTCACTCCAGGGCTGACAGTTCTGCATATTTACATACTGCCTCTGCATTAATAATTCTAGGCATAATTGATTTCCAGTTCTGGAAAAGACTGCATATTGCATTAGATGTGTTGAGCAGATCACCAGCTGCAGTGTTTATGTTCTTTTGCCCTTTCATGTCTTTTATAGGAAATTGCTTAAAGTCCACATTGGTGTTACCTAAGTGCAGTAGCTTTATGCATTTTTATTATTTTTCCTTTTTTCCAAAGATTTTGCACAGTTGTTTTGCAAAGTGCTGTGTTTATAACTTCCTAGAAACAGATGCAGTGTTTACTGACTAAAAGGAGCTTGGGAGTTAGGTTTTGAGCTGCTTTGAGGCAGAAATGTGGGGTAGGGTTTTCAAAGGCACTCAGTGTTGAGCTAATCTATATTCCCATTGAAGTAGGTGGGAGTGTCAGAACTTCTAGGCCTGCTTGAAGGAATGATGTGAAGCATCATTTTCTTAGTTTCTCTGCCTGCAAAAATGAAGGTAATAATAATCCCTCACAGCCATGTCAGTTGATGTCTAGTAAGAGGAACAAAAAAGCCTGTTAAAGTGTCACATAGCAGGAAAACTTGTGTATTTGTGACTCAGATTTTTCTGGTTTGGTGTTTGAACGATCTAAGTTTGCCTCCCTTCTTCTGCAAAAAAACAGAAACAGGGAACAGAGTAACTGAGCAGGCATCTGGGACTAGTGACATCTGTTCAGAGAAGAGATCTGGTCAAGAACAAAGACAGCTAGTACATGCAATAGACGAGGTGCAGGAATAGGTTGTTGTTTGGAGCTTGCCAAGAATGAGGGATTGCAAAGCTAGAAGGAGGGAACATGGGGAGGATGAGTCTGACTCTCATTAAATAATCTGAGTAATCTTCCCTTCTCCAGAAGCCTTTACTCAAGCAAGTTAGAGCATTCAAAACTGCTTACACAACCAGGAGAAGAATAAAGCAGTGAGGGAGGGGGAGGAAAAAAGAACGGAAAAAAACCCCAACAAACTACAAACCAAAACCAGAAATAAAGTTAAAGCTTCTAAGTCTTTTGGGCTTGATGCCAGCCCTACCAGGACTAAGGCTCCTCTGGAGGAAAAGAGGAGGTTTAACACACTTTGTTTCCAGCTTCTCTACAGCATTGCTTTGCCCTGGGGGCATTTCTGGATAAAAGCTGTAGGTCAGAGACACCTGCTGTTGATGGTTTACATGCTCAGGAGCTCCTGAATTCAATTGTGTTCCTACTTGGGCAGGTTAAGCCTCTTCAGTTTTTCATGGTAATTGTGACAAATGGGAATCCAGGGGCTCAGCTCTTTTTGTCTGAAAAACAAGCTTTCTGCGTGGGTGGTTGATAAATGGAAGTCCTGAAGCTGAGAATGTTGCCTTCTGCTCTTCTGTGGTTTTTTGAGTTTTTTGTTTTTTGTTTTTTTTTGTTTTTTTTTTTGCTTAACCTGTAAAGGTAAACCTATTTCAACATAGCTTGCTGAATATACTCTGAGGCATTTTCTTAAACAATTAGCAGGTGTAAAAATGTATATGGTATAAGAAAACAATATGTTAGTTATAAGAGTATGAGCATAAAAATATTTCTATGGCTGCCCAAAAGAAAGAAAATCTATTTAGCCACCACTGGGGCTGGGAAGGCAGAAGTGTTAAATGTCTTTTCTGTTTTAACCTTCCCTCTTTTGTGGCTGTAGTTGGACTGTTAAATATTGTTAGTGACAACAAGATGAGAAGTAGAGTTAGGAGAGATTTCAACAACGTTGAAAGGGTGTCATTAGCAATCCCCTTCCAGAACTGGAGGGGAAGTATGTTTAAGAAAACTGTAAAAAGAAAATTTAGATTTGTGTGGGTGTTTAATATGTAATTTTGATTTTTTAAATTTTTTTTTTAGTAAGGCATTTTTGTGTGATGAAAAACTGAAGTTTTATTAAACACTGCAGAACTCATATCACATTGTTTTTTACACGTTTTCCCAGAATATGAGTAAAAATATAGCTCTTTACCTACTACTTCTGCCTAATCAGGATATAGCTGGAGGGCTTGCTGACTATCCAATTGATTGTTTTTGCTCATGCTGGCACTCATTAAAACATGGTTTGGAAATGCTGCTGATGCAAGAGAAGAGAATAAAAGCCAGCTCATGCTCTCATGGCTCTGTGGACTCAGCACTGTTCTGTGTATTCATACACTTTTTGATGCAGCTGCAGATAGCCCTCAGCAACATAATAGCCATATAGCTAAAATGAATGTTAGCCACAGGAACTTGTCCCAGTTGTACTTGTACATCAAATGCTCCATATGAAATAACATTATATTAATAATGGAATTGCGGTGGGTAAACATGGGCATCTGACAAAGGTTATGCCTTAATGCTTATGGAGATCAGTATCAAGTGGAAATTAAAATGCTGATATGAAATCACTGTTTAAAAGGGCAGGTGGATTGTACATTTTCGGGGAATCTGTCCTTCAATAAACCTAACTGTGTACCACCTGGTGCCTTGCTTCTCTGTGCTGGCAGCAGTTCTAACAGATCTCCCAGGCTTTTGACACATGAAAGGTCCAAAGACATCTAAGATGTGCTTTCTTGGAAGCATCAATAGAGCACAATATTTACAATTACACATCCCACTCAATTTTTTTCCCTTATAGTTGAACTCTGTGATATGAAAAGTCTTTTCCAATCCAAATTTCAGAATGATTTCAAATTTCAGAATAATTGAAATGAAATTAAATCAATGAAATCAAATTTCAGAATAATTTGGTTTGGTCACTTTTTTGTTTCTTTGAAAAGAGGAAGTGGCAGAAAAGGAGAAGATAACTTTAGGACTTTTGACTTTCAAGACTGCTCATTTGAAGCCTTTCCCATGTGGAAAAGAATGCAGAGAATGAATCCTGAATCTCCACAGTAGAATAGAGATGACAGACTTCTCTGCCAGAGTAATTGAGGTGTCTAGCCCCACCTCTAGCATGCAGTGGTCAGTCATGAAGGCCCAACTGTCTGCTCAGAACTTTATTCCACTTGTTCTTGAAAACTATTAAGGCCAAAATGGCAGAATCTTTCTGGGCAACCTCTTCCACAGTTCACTATCCTCACAGTGCAAAAGTTTATATAGCCAGCTTGAGTTTCCTTTTTTTCAACTGATGATTGTATCTCATCCTCCCAATATGCAGCATAGTGAAGAAACCAGCTCTGTTCCCTTTGATAAGCTGCTCATATATATTGCACAGCCCTTTTTCTCCCTTCTATTAGGTTGGTTTTTTCAGTTTTATCTCATATATTTGTCCTTGAGTGTCAGGAAATTATTAATATGTCCATTTTCACAGGTAGACAACAAATCCCAGCCAAGTAAACTCGTTAGCTTATTTATATGTTCTGTTGATCTGACAGTAAGGTCTAACTCATCTCCAGATTTAGACCCATATATTTAGGTTTCCACATTGTACATGCTTTCACTCGAAGTGTGAAAGTTCCCCTGATACCCCATGGAGCTGAAGTCAAAGCTGCCATCAGAGTGAAGAGGTCATTTGTCTCATACCTCAGTCTGCTTAGCTGTGTTTTTCTTGGGATTCTACTGGCTATAGTAGCCCACACAGTCTCTTGTACTGCAAAGAACTAAATTCCACAAGGAGAAAGTGGCTAAAATTGATAGAGGAATTCAGTAGCAGAGCATGATTTGAACTCACATCTCAAGTGTATGCTGCATGTCCTACACACTGGAAGAGATGTTCTGTTTCAGAGGAGCTGTGTGACTTTGTTCTGCAAATATGAGAGAGGCACAGTTCGTTGGGAGCAGCTTAGAGAATGGTGAGTACGTTTCTTTATGTACAGAGCTTTGTTTGACAGTTCTGCAATACATTCTCTGTGGTTTCCAGTTCAGTGGCATTGGGACTAAACACTGGGATTTATTATTTCAAGTAATTGAGATAACTTTGAATAAGTTTGAATAACTTTGACAGCCTCCTTTTGGACTGAGATGTGGAAATGACAGTGAATTCAATATTGAGTAAAATTAATGCCTGTTACAGAGGCGAGTTCAATGCACATGAAAGTAGAGTGACAGTTGTAATAATTTAACTCTTCTAAGGAAAGAATAGTTGCTCTGATCATGAAAAGCCTTAGAAATTCTAACTCCTTTTGTGGTTATTGCAATGAGAGTGCACTATTAAATACATTAAAAGAAAAAAATACTGAGGTGCAAAATATCCTTGCTATTTGAAGGGTTTGCTTTGTGGCATTTATATTATGAGACATTGATGTCTTCCTGTTCTTTAGCTTCTCAGGTTCTATCAGATTAAATTCCCCAGGACCTGTCTGACACTGATGGTTTGGGTAATATCCCAAGGAGCCTCTGTCATTCAGGATGAAGATTTTTGTTGTACCAGGCCAGGAAAATTACAAATAATCAAGTGGAAACGAACACAGGATGACACTGGCCTTTGCTAGTGGTCAGTGTCATGATTGCTGTTTGGAGAACCTCTGGTTTTGGAGTTTAGATGGTTCTAAATCACTTTTACGAGAAAGCTATAAGGAGTCTGTGAGTCTTCTGTAAGTGTGGGGAGAGAAAACAAAATTTTGGTTTATATATTTATTGTCCTGGGAAGATAAAGATAGCAGAATTATGAACAATGAGAATACTTAAAATGTAAAACTTTAATAATCAAACCTAGTAATTCTATCATTTATTCATTACTTCTAAAAGACCCATGTCTCCCATTTTGTTTCTTGTCCTTTATGACAAATATTCTGAAATGAGAAAGCCAAAAATATTGAAATCTAGATGTCTACAATGTGCTTAGTGCTGCAGTGATTTCATCTGTGTACGGTCCTGGTTGTTCACATCCAACGATCTATGAGATTGAAATCCAGTGAGCAAGTAAGGGTTAGTGTGTATGATTATTAGGAGGGAAATAATCTCTTCAAGCATGCTTCTCTAAGAAGATGAAACTTAGTAAGTTTATGCTGGTTCTAGTCATGTCTAGTGGACATGAAATTCTGAACCTGTCTTCCAGCAGGAAAAGGGTTTTTTTTATAGGGTTGTACTTGTTAGTCATTCAACCTGTCCAACAACAGGAAGAGTGTATTAGGTGGTAGTCTTATATTTTATTCCATTTCAGAAAATTGTATCTCTTTTGTACCTTTTTTAACTCTGGAGGGTAATGATTTTCCTACCCTTGCATGTAAGCTCTTCTAAAGTGTAACAAGCTTCTGGATTTCTCTGTGGCTGAGGCAAAGACAGAGCTGGAGGGCATGTGGCCAGTTCATAGATAGTAGATGAGAATTGATAGACAAGAAACTATGGGGAAGCATCCTGAAACCTTAACTCTCCTCTTTCTCCCCCCTCTTCAATAGTGCTAGCCACAGCCGATGCTGATGAATCACACTCAAGGACCTGTGTGGAAGCCCAGAGGCACTCTGCTCACAGAGAAGGAAGTCCTTGCAGGGTTTCCCATTAGCATCGATTGGAAAGCAATTGTAAGGCCTTCCCACAGGGAAAGGGTTCCATTAACTCCTGCATTTGGGCAGGGCATAGACTCACAATTAATTTATTGTCTGCCTAAGAGTTAAAACAACAGTGTAGTCTGAGTCTGGAGCTTTTCTCAGAGCTTCTGGCTCTGAAACATAAAACTGAATCTCGGAAGTTCTTCCATTGTTCCACTGCTACCTTTCAGGATTGACTGCTACAATGGGTGTGCGCAACTGAATTTCATTTTGGAGCAGTTCATATTCCACTATGTCTTATATAAGGTTGTGACATTTATAGCTCTCTTTCTCAAAGGCTGAGGCTTGTTCTTGAATTTTTTTCCAAGTTTTTCTTCCTTTTTAAACTATACTAAGCCCAGTATTTTCTAATTTCATCAAGCTCAGTTTTTGACTGAGAAAAACTGAAACAGAAATGAAGGCAACTATCTTCTGCCCTCTCTTCCTCAAACAAAGTAATAACATATACAGTTTAACTAGCCCAGGCATCAGGTACCTTAAGCAGAATGTTTTTAGTGATGTCAGGTAAAGTCAGAAAATAAGCTTATTAATGAAAATTATGAGTAATGAACTATTTGGCTCTGTATGAGTATTTCTTTAAGTAGGTTGCACAGGGAGAGTGGCACCTTGTGGGTCTCTCCTCTGGGATTGAAATAATGGTCAGATCATCAGATATTCTGGAAGGGATGTGTCTGTCTCTCGTGATTTGTGTTTAATACAGATCTAGAAATAGATTGCGTTAGTTTTAACTATAATGTTTTAATGCTCTCTTTATATATACTCCTGATTTCTTATGTATGTGTTTGAAATCTAAAGGTTTACAGCTCACAGTCCTTCCAAAGTCCTTTATTCTTCCCTTCTCCTCACTCCTGTTTTACATGAGGAAGTTTTCCTTTTATCAAATGTTACAGATGATTCTATCTAGGTGAAAATCGCTGCAGTAGATAAATGTATTTTAAATTCACATATTTGTGTCTGAAATTCTGTTTTTATTTATCTTGAAGTTGTAAGTCTATTAAGGAGGTTAGAGGGAAAGTATTGTGTATTCAAGCAAAAATAAAACAAAGCCAAGATTTTGTATGCTAAAACTCTTTCACCAGTCAGGATACTCAGTATCAATTAACAAAACAAGATCCTTCAGAATTATTTTACGTTTACTGCAGAATTTATTCACAGATAAAAGAGCACCATCATGCTTTCTTTTTTAATAATAAAAAATTCTGAAAACTGTAATTTTTCACTTGTCTTTGGGATACTTTGTCTATTTGTCCAAGTAATTCACCTTATGAACAGGCCAATGATTAACTTATTGACTTGGGGATTTTGCAGAAAAGGTCTTCTTGGATTTTAATCCTACTTGACGAGACAAGAAATATGTTCTTATCTGTACTCCCAGGTGGAGTGCAGTAGCTAAGTCCCCTCCCTTGCCATTTGATTACATTTAAACTCACTACTCCTGCTTTAATTAATTTTTTTAATCAAATGACTTGGAGATTCCATAAAAAAACCCAAAAAACTGTTTAAATTTTGTGGTTTTTATCTGCTAATATGAAAAGCACACAATTATAAATTTGTGTTATATTTCTTAGGCCAGCAACATTATAATTTTTGTCAAGAGGGATGAATAGTCCTTATGAGGACCAAATCTCAGAGTCCAGAGGCTTATTTGCAGTGTCTGGTAGCCACATGGGCATGCAGGCTCAGTCCCTCTCTCATGGTAAGTAACAGTGAATTTTGGTCTTGGAAAATTCACTGGAGAAACATCCTCTGTGGCAAACCAGGTCTCTCTGAGAGAAAATGAATACAAGCAGCATTGTATAATAAACCAAACTATGCCTCTGCAGTAATATCTCACACATCACTAACCCCTTCAGCAAGGTCTTGACAAGCCTGTTTCCAAAGGGTAACTGGTAAATGGTTTTCTCAACCATGTTCAGTGGTTCATGTGAAATGGTCCTGCATATTTTTCCCTACTGGGTGTGTCAACAGGGCTTTGGCCCTACTGAGATTTTTATATGGATCAAACATCCTCCAAAATCTAAGCTTCCATACAAATATGCCTCTATTGCACAATAAATCTGTGTATAGGCACAATGTACTGGCCTTTTTATATATAATTTTCATAAGTCAGTAAATTTTTTTCCAGTATCAAGGGAGAATTAATTAATTTGATCTAAAACTCATTTGTCTTGTCAAAAACAACTGCCTGAGCTTGGACTCCCTACAGCCCATGAGGAGAGAAAGGTGCCTCCAAAAGGTGTTATCCTTACACACCCCCCCTTAAGGGGAGATGAAGGACTCCCTCAAGGCACCAATTTCTTTCTGTTGACTCTACAGGAAGCTTAACTTCCACATTTAATCTTAGACATCCACAGTGATCCCAGAAACATTTTTCTTCAATTAGTATCATAGGTAATATTGATGATGTAATTGCTGCAGAAAAAAATATACAGAATAGGGAAATGAGAAAAGGTTGTGGGGGAAAAAAATCCATGACAACTTTTCTACAGACAATAAACAAAATGGTGAAGTGAAACAGAGGATACAAATAGTCCTAGAAGGCACTGATTTTTTTTATGCTGAATGAGATGGCAAGGCACAGAATAAATAGCAATATTTAGTCATTATTTTAGGGTACTTTCTATCCTTCAGCTCTTGTCATGTCTTCCATTGATATCCTTAGGATATATTGTGGTTTGATCTTGAGACTGAAGAGCTCCACATTCTTAAGATGCTTTCCTCTTTGGTAACTTGGATGGCTCTTTTCTACCCTAGAATGATCTTTTATCTCCCTCCTGTCATGTCCAAAGACTGCATTTGGTTCCCCAGTTTCTGTTTCTGATCTTCTCTTATTTTTGTAACTGCCTACTGAAAGTATTAAAAGCCATCTGCCATTGATTAAAGTGACCCATTTCTTTTTACTGTCATAGTCCATCCTTGCTCATAGTTTCTGAGAAGTTATATTTAATTATTCTGCTAGAAAGCAAGCCTCTGGAGTGCTCTAAGAGCTCTGTGAGGCATCAGGGTACCTCAGCTTCATAGAACCATTTACAATTGATCATTCAGTGCAATGCACCTGGGGAACTGATATAGTCTGACTCAAAACAGGCCTTCACAGAGGCAGGCTAGTCTGTTCATGTCACAGAGGGGAGAGCATGTGTTTTACTCACTGTTGGGTATTTCTGATGGAGGAGAGGGAATGTGAAAAGAATATTCCTCCCCTTAATTACTCAGTGTATTTCTAGCCTGCAGCAGAGCTGAGGGGACTTGGCATTTTAGACCAAAAATTCTCATTAGTTTGGAAAATTATAGTTGAACTGAAAAATTGTATTTGAGCATATTGTCCTGACTCAGAGATGTTCTAAGGAGGAAAAAGCTTTTGTTCACAGGCTGTGCCTGTACTTCAGCCATCTCCTGTGGTGTGTGGCAGAGCTGTGCCCACACCTCCCACCACACTCATCAGCACTGCTGCCTGCCTTGGTGGAACCAGTGTTCCTCCTCCTACCTGCCCAAGACTCTGATTTTTGCAGTTCTTCACACTTCAAAAAAACATTGCACTATCTCAAGGAAAGCTTTAATCACAGGTTTGAGTTGTTTTGCCTTTTTTAATCTTTATATTTTTAGGATCATTAATACACTTTAGTACCTGAAGTCTTTGTTCTTTAGAACTGCTGGGCAGGCAGTGCAAAACTGCAGAAACTGTTTCTCTGCCTTCCTCATTTAGGTGGAAAAGAAAGAACTGTCGTCTTTTCCAGAGTGCCAGAGTGGGTTCAAGTAGGTAACCTCTCCTCACCTGGCTTTGCAAGCTGGCTTTCTGGGCCTATTTTGTCTCAGAAGATGCTATTCACAGATCTTGAATTGGTATTGTGTTACCAGTGGTAAGAGTTGCTCTTCCCTCTGACTCTCTGAATCCAAGGAGGGTTCATGGTAAACCACAACTCACATCCAGAATGTGAGCAAAAGATGCCATTTATTGATACAAAAGAAGCAATTAAAAGATGTTAGCAAATAAATTATATGGTATTTTATGCCATTTCTGATGCTGAGAGACCCAAGGTGATAGCACTTTATAGAAGTTATTTTCTCCCATGAACATCTCTACGTTTGGAATTTTCTTCTGCGGATTTTCCCTTGCACCTTTTTGAATATTAATCCTAATTCAGAAGATCCGAAAAACCACAGTTACTAATCTAAAGGTAACCCTTTTTTTTTTTCTTTTTTTTTACACTAGTTCTGTCTCTAGATTTTGGTGTGTATGTGAGGGAGACAGAAAAAACTTAGGCTCGCTGGTATTTTAATACTGTAACCCATCCTGAGGGGACACCTCATTGCAGTTTATGGCTTCCTTGTGAGGGGAAGCAGAGAGGCAAGCACTGATCTAAACTCTTTGGTGCTCAGTGACAGGAGGCAAGGGAATGGCCTGAAGCTGTGTCAGGAGAGATTTACGTTGAATATCAGGAAAAGGTTCTTCACCCAGAAGGTGGTTGGGCACTGGAACAGGCTCCCCAGGGAAGTAGTCACAGCATCAGGATGACAGAGCTCAAGAAGAGTTTGAACAATGCTTTTGGGCACAGGTGTGACTCTTGGGGTTTTCCTGTGCAAGGCCAGAAGTTGGATTTGATGGTCCTTGAGTTTCCCTTCCAACTCAGGTTATTCTATGACCTTGGAATTGCCTTGGCTGAGACTTTTGTATTTTGTAATATGTAAGGCTTTAAAATTTAAACCATCATGGTCAAGACAATGATCTCTAGGTAAGAAACGGATTAGAATTAAGCAGTAATATTCCTTGAAATTGCATGTTATGCCAAGATAAGCCAGACCTCAAAAGTGGTTCATGAACCAATTGTCAGTGACCCGATAGAAGTGTTATCTCACATGAACACAATCCTTGGGGTGTGCTGTTGCAATAGTTAACTGACAACTAGAAAAAAAAATATTATGCACAGAACTACCTGCAGTTAGTAATTTAAATAGCATAAATTAATTTTCTATTAAAATTGGTTTAACTGAAACTTTAAAATTTTATTTAGGGAAAAAAATGTACATATTTTAGACCAGATTCCTAAAAGTAGTCAGTTACTAGAACAACAAGGAAAATCTGGATCTCAGTTCATGTTTTTCTGTTGAAATGCAAAATGTGTAAGTTATGTTCTGTTCATATCAGGATAATTACATATACCCCCAAGGAACGAGTAATTTCCAACTTTGCATATTAATTTCTTAAAAAAAAATTTAATCATAAAGTAGAGAAAATAGTAACTTTAAATCTTTTATAAAACTCCTACTTCATTAAAGAAGTAGGAGCTTTAGAAAAGGGACACCAAGGTGTAGGGATACCGATCACCTTTGGAGCCATTCACCTTTTGTTCACTCTTTCCTGTCAAGATCTCCATGGGAATAACCAAGAGTAGTTTCTGTCTCATGGTGTTTCCTTGTGTACTTGAAATGAACTTGTATCTCAGGCCATCAGCTTTTCTTCAGCTGTGACCTGGCAGCTTTGGAAGGCAGTCAAAAGTGCAGCTGGCTGCAGAAATATCAGGGCTATCTAGAGGAACTGGTATACCCACCAAGGACAGAAGCTTCACCCGTGTGAGGGTGACTTGCCCCATTAAACTTCCCTTCCTCTGAACAGCTAGAGAGCTCCAGTTCTTACTAGCAGTCTTGTCACGTCAGCTCTGCATTGGGATTTACTTGGCCTGAGATGTCATACTTATAGTCGTGGATGTAGAAAAACCTCTAACAACCACGCCATTATTTTTGCCAATGGCTGGTGATATTGACAGGTAAATGCTGTTTTTCCTCTTGTCTGTATCTGCAGAACCATAATGGCCTGTCCCATGGCTATGCTCATCAGGACCCTGTAGGCTTGTCAGTGTTGTCCCTGGTTTCCCAGAGCAAGGAGGCTTTGTACAGCTTATGTGTGGAAGGGCAGCCTGTCTTTGGCCAAGCTTGACCCACATGATTGAAGGAAACTCTCTCACATACTGTAGTCTCTAAAAGGTCTTGCTAAAATCCTTGGCCGGATAGAGGGGAGAAAGTGTATGTTCCCTGACTGTGAGAAAGACTGCCATCAACCCTCTGGTGAAATTGGTCCAGTGATGAGCCACAGATGCTGTTTGATATGTCTGTGCATATTATGCAAGCCACACTCTGAGCTAGTTAAGATATAAAAACTTTGCTTAGTATTTTATGAATCATACTACTTAAATGTATAAAATGCTATCAGACACTTTCTGTCATCAAAGAAGCACATCATTATCTTTTGATCTTCATAAAAAACAGATCCAAGGGTAAGTAAAACAAATGTACTTTCTTAATTGCTGGCGCAAATGAAGCACACGTTAAAGGCTTTAGAGATGCAAGAAGTAGTTGTACAAAATAGAAAAAAAAATTTGTTCTGTCATCTTGCAATATGGGTTTATCACATAAACTCAGATAAGGTCAGTGAAGTTGAGACACAGTAAATGAATATGAGATAGATATCAGAGAATCACTTACACTGGAAAAAATCCTTACTATCATCAATGTCATGCTGCAGGTTCTCCAGTCCTCAGAGTTATATTTGATGCCTTTGTCTCAAAGGTGTAAAAGTCAAACTTTGAAAAAGAAAGTTATCTGAAGTATAAAAGTATTTTTTAACCTGTGCCCTTTTTGCTGTATAACTGAAATGAGGTGGCATTTCTGTAATTTTAAAATCATTGCACTTTGATATACAGGTGAAATGAGCTGAAATATGGAAGTACATTTTCTTCTGGAGAACTCTGGAAAATAAACTTTTTCAGTCAGTTATTTTCTGGAAGAAAAAAGAAATCTTATTATGTTGAGTTACTGACTTGAGGCTGAATTAGTCTGCTTGGCAGAATTAATCAAACATTGAATCTTGGACTAACTTTCACTTTTCTGTGTGAATATGTGATAGAAGAGAGAATAGTCTGTACTGATGAGGTATGCACACTGGCTTCCTCTCTCTGTCTTTGCCTTTGCAAAGCTTGGAAAAGCTTTGAACTGAAGCCACAAGAGAGCTAGAAGGAATTAAGAGACAAGTCCCATGATCAGAGGCAGCAGGTAGAGATCATTGCAGTCCAGAAATTTGTCATGTATGTATTAAGACTGGGAAAAAAATCCTGTGGCTTATGTTCTTTCGTGATGTGGAAGCGCTTTGGGGAGCTCTGCATGGTTATCAGCCACAGCTTTTCCTCTTTACAAGAGGGAGGATAATTCTTCCTAAAAACCACAAATTCTTGAGATGGGATTGTTGCAATGGCACTCTGAGGCTTAAACACTGCTCTTGGGCTAAAACTGGCCTTTTGTCCTTCCTCAGTATACTCTGGAATTGGAAGATGTTAAAACTGAACAGGGTTCTGTTAGGTAGATTCTAAGAGTAGGCTAAAAGAGAGAAACTCAATTGCTTTATTAAGATGTAAGACTTGCTGAAATGTTCCCAGGTGTTTGTTGTATGGGTCATGAAAGAGTTTTTTTTAGAAGAAATAGTTTCCTCCTTCAGTGAAGACAGTATTTTCAGAACTCTTAAAAAATTAACTAATAATAAAATTCATCATGGAATGATGAATTCCAAGGAGAATGAATTGCAAAATTTCAAGGAGAGGTGAATTGCAAAAACTAATAATTAGGCAAAAAGAAAAGATAGATTTTTTTTCTGATTAAAAAACCCAAAAAACAAAGAGTTGTCAGATGTAAGATTAAAACGATGTCTCTGCAGCTGCCTAAGCTGATTGTCTTTTTAGGTACAAAGATTCAAATCAAGTGTTTGCTCATATTCCTTCATTGTAAGAAAGATATGAATAGAGTGCCTAATAGTCTTTTTCAGTGCCTCTGTTTCTATAATGCTAATGGTAGGAGAGTTCTTCCATTAAATCCATAAATATTCAGTGAATAGAATTGACTTCTTATCCCTCAAGTGACCAAATTGATTTTTTTACAATGTACCAAGAGAGAAGGTGCCATTAAAATTGAAGGGCAATATGTCTGAATATTTGGTTCTTCTGTGATTTCTTCAAGAAAAGGCAGCCCTCTCTGAAGCTCTGAATGTCTGCTGTACACTTCAAATCCTTTACAGCTTTTATGTGCTAAGGTTAGTGGTAAGGGCAAAAGCAAGTCCGTACACTTGGTAGGTCATATAAAATGCATTTATTTTTATAAGGAAGTCAGAGCCTCACACTGCCAACATTTTAATGAAGTATCACAGTTGCTTTAACAAAAAAACCCAGTAATCTGTCTGTAATATAAAACTAGAAACTGATGAAATGAAGAATGAGGTGGGATGTCTTCAGAAAAAAAAAAAAAAAAAAAAAGGTTTTTAAAAAAAC
>VWZN01018906.1:281684-302394 GCA_013396955.1 Regulus satrapa | reverse complement strand
GTTTACATATACATAAACATAAAACAGTGTGGCTTATTCACCCAATTCTCTGCCTGTATACAAGCATGGCAGAAGAGTCTACCCCAGGGAGCTGGGCTGTGTGCCCCCTGTTCTGTTCCATATACACAGCTGGCAGTAACCTTGAGTTGTAGCTTTTGAAGGACACTTTCAAGATCAATTTTTTCCAATTCAGCTTCTCTAACTGGAGCCTTAGCTGATATTACTTGATTATCAAGGTTTGTTATACAGGGTCTTGCCAGCCACGGCTTTGGTATGAAAGGAACTTTAAATGAAAGCCAAGTACTGTATTTTATTCTGAAGCCATCTGTGTGGAAGGACAGGTAATTAATTCTGCATGCAAATTAAAAGGGATAACTGGAATCTGTGGGAGAAGAATACAGCCTCTGCTGTCTGGACAGCGCACAGACCTTCTGCTCCCAGCACCAGGGACACCAGACCTCCCTGCAGCCTCCCATCACCAGGACTGTGCAGGACCAGTTCCTCCCCAGCGCTTATCAGCCTTCCCATGCTGCACAGCAGCCTCTGCTCTAAAATCAACCCTTTTGTTTCCATGAAAACAAGGTCCCAGTGTCTAATAAGTGGCTGTGAATGAATGTAACGCAACACTGACTCACCTTCACTTGCAGGTTGCCTCTTGCTAGTTTGTTTTTATTGCTTATTTGAACTACTGTCATTTCCTCTCCACAAGCTGGCAAAATCCACAGCCCCCTGCTTCTGGTAATGAAGTGCACAGCTAGACTTGCTGACAGGGTGTTTTTTATATGAAAGGCATTTGTGCTCCAGAATTTCTTTAACATGGACTTGCACAGAGGGTGGCAGAGAGACCCAGCTATGAGTTTACTACTATTAAATAACTGAAATGCCCTATGAAATGTCAGTGGAGATCTTGAAGTAATTATACCCACTAAACCCCTCCAATTAAGATATTACTTTCCACCAGGGACAACAGGCCAGATTCTGTATCCACGGTAACTCCACAAAGCATATTAGAGACAGATTGATTCATGCTCCAGCAAGAGATAGTAGAATTGATACTATTAATTCCCTTTTATGGTAGTAGCCTGCCAGAAACCTGAAAAATACTTGTCAAAATTATTTACATGGCAAACTGAAGTAAGATGAATAAAGATTTATTTTCCAGGTTAAAACCTCTTAAGGAGCATTCATTCACCAAAAATGTTGGTTTCTTCTACTGGACAGAGGCACCACTGCTGCAGCAGATTTGTTGGATTCTGTCTATCATGTTCTTTGCAAACTGAAAAAAAAAGTTAAAACATCTGGGCCTTGACCTTTTTTTAACTTACTGTCACAAAGAAAATACAAAAGCATAAAAGCTTCAGCCTTCACCTTTAGAGCATGTTCAGGGTGGCAGCATACAGTGTAGATCCACTGCATTTTATTTATGTGCAGTACAATCCTTTAATTCCTGATCCATTTAATAACACCCTACACAATGGAAGATCTTCCCAAGACCCTAGAGAACAGGGAATTTTCAGTCTTGCTAAGGAAGTTCATATTCACAAATAATTTTTTCAGTGCAATGCTGGGTCATGCAGGACTCACTGTCCATGATGACAGACAGGGAAGCTGAAACTTTACAAGAGGATGATGCTGTTGGGTGATTACAATTAATCCATGAACACTGGCTCTTCTACTGACAGCATAAAAGTCCTCTTAGCTACATGCAAAATTTTCATCCTTTTATCCCACTGAGATTTATGGAGATCAATTTTTTTAATTCCCTCTCTGGTGGCCTTTCAATGTCCTTAAATCTATCTCTAGAGCTGTAATGCCATGGCCAGTTATGCCAGGAAGATTCTATAGTATTTTCTAATAACAAATATTAAATATATAACATTATATAATAAACATTTTAATGAAACAGAAATAAATAAACTGGAAGTAAAATTTTAAAAAAATCTACTGTACCATCTTTTTATTTAAAGTTTGAGGCCAGATGCTAACAGTGAAGTGCTGGAGGGTCTACAGGCACCTTGTTTCCATGGCACTGTATTGCCATAGCCCACAGAGATGCAAGTGCACGTCTTCAGGACACACTTTTAACCTGACACTAGTTTAAAGCTTCTCCCCATATTGNAAAAAAAAAAGAAAATAAAAGAATCATGTCTTTTACTTTAAAGTTCCACAAAGCTGTTGTGGTTACATACCTACTAGTGATATGAAGAGTTTTGTGGATACTACTAATGTAAGGGATCCACTCAGAGTTTATCTGTAAGGTCTCCAGGAGTATATTTATCCAGGAGTGCTGCTGCATTAGCCCTAGAGACATATCACACCCCTTGGCTCTGGAGCCTGCCATGCTCACTCTCAATTACATTTCTGTAGCAGCACTGGTAGCCTGTGTCCCTTCTTCAGCTGCCAGCTGGGTGTTCACAGTGCTCTGGTGTCTCAGTGGAAGGTGCTTGAGTTTCTATCAGTTTGACATTTATGTTTTACATTAACAATTACTAATTTGGTTCAAGGTTCTCTTTTTGCATGAGGAATCAATGACATTCATTGAGAGAATTATACTGTCCCTCCTCTAAAAGGTTACAGCTGTTTTGGAGTAATTTGGAGGTGTTTGGGTAAATGCCTTTTGTTGACTTTAGATCCTTTCTTCCACACGCTTTTCCTATTGCAGGGAACCTGCAAGGTCATGCAGAAGACTTTATTCTATTTCCAAAATGCTCTTTTTTTCTTATAGAAAATCAGATGAGAAGATGAGGACTTAAATGCATTTCTTGCTTTTTCTCCAGATTCACCTGTTGTTAGAATCAGTGTGTCTGATACAACCACACCCATGGCAAAATCTTTGGATGATCTTCATATGGTGAGGCAGGGCAGGACAGTAGCTGATCTCCATTGACGTGTGCAGACACTGAAGAGTCTGCAAGGCCTGGCAAAGGGATTTAACTGACTATGACACTATTCAAATGCTAGTTTAAGTGACAAAATAAAAATGTTTAACGTGCAGGCTTATAAAACAGTGCTTTCCTCTTCTATCTTTTGACAATAATTTTAATTATTGAGTGACATTTGATCCTATGAAGCTGATTGTCTGCAGTTCTAGAAATGAGTACTTAATTCTTTCTGTTCTGCCTTTCAGCATATATATGCCTTACATTAGAAGAATGAGGTGATCTGGTTATTTTAGCCCATGAAGCAACTTGTTCTATTGCTTCCTCACCTTCAGATTAGATAATTGCAAACCCTAATCCATGATATCCACTAATCACCTACTTGAAGTATTGATCTGAAACCGTCAAGTCTCCTAGGGATGAGAAATGGCCACATAATGACGTGATTCTTGCAAAGAGAAACAACTGGAAAACATGCCATGCTGACAGCTATGTATAGGAAATGGCATCACCAGTGGCCTTACCCGCCTCCCTGATGTGCCTGCATTATAAAAAACATCCTCCAAACCTCAAAAATATGCCCTTCTCCAGTGGCTGATGGCTCTAGCTTTTGGATCCTATCTAATTTAACAATTAACAGCACTGCCTTTTCTCCTTTACAGCTTTCAGAAAATTACACATGAGTAATCAAAACAAAACCCTTGATGTTCCCTGTTATGTTTTCAGAAGAGTTACATTAATGGGTTGGAGTCACAATCTTCTTTTTCTCTATTCATATATGCATCCATGTAAATAAATCAGGGAGAAACACAAGTTCAACACAGGGACTAGGTCCTACAGATATCCAATTAAACCTTGCTGGGTTAGGCTTCATTCTGGAAAAGAAAACCAGCCAGCCTCAGGTTTTCACAGCTGAACCAAAAGCATGTACTTTTCATGAAACCTATGTGTATACTGTGTGTTTTACAACCTAATTGTCACCTTGGGCTTAAATGCCCCACATGGTGCACTGAAATCTGCATTTTTAAAGGCATTTTGAACAGCATTAAAAAAATAGACAACGTAACAATTCAGCAGAGGTTGTAGAATCAGAAAGTGTATCAGGAAGAAATAAGCAACAAAACTCCTCTGCATTGTGCCATGCATTATTGAACAGTAATAAATGCTTTAGAATGTTTCCCTGCTTAATTATCTGTTTTGAAAATGAATTATGAGTGAAACAGAAATTTTTAGCTTGGACACCTTTTGTTGTGAAGACCTCTATGTTAAGTCACCCAAGAGAGTCTTTTTGCACGTAGTTCAAACATAAGTACCTGCCTTGCCAATTATCTTAAAATTTGTTTCTGCTGTGTAGTCACCCTGGGTGCAGGCATTATTACAGGGTAGAGACAGTAAAAGGGAGTGAGAAAGCATCAGTGAAAGGACAAAAAACACGAGACAGTTCAGAAATTAATGGGGCAAGCAAATCCTTAGCTTCTGTATTATAAGATAACCCCGTGATTCTAAGTCACTGTCTGCAGGAAGCAATAATGCCATATCAACAGCCTCAGCACATCCCCCCAGAGGCTCACAGTCCGAGGTCTAAATAATTTCCTGCTGGGAATGATTCCCCATTTTGCCTTTGGGCAAAGAATTGAGCAAATGGTAGCAAAGGATCCCACCCAAACAACTCTAGGGAGGCATTATAGCAGCTTTCTGATCTCTGCAGAAGGCAATGGTAAGACTGAAGAGGGACTTTTCAGGATGGCATGTAGGGATTGAACAAGGTGAAATGGCTTTAAGGTGTTTGCCTCCAGGGAAATGGCTTTAGATTACATGTTAGGAAGAAACTCTTTACTATAAGGGTGGTGAATCACTGAACAGGCTGTCCGGAGATGTTATGTATTCCCCATCCCTGAAAGTGCTTAAGGCCAGGCTGGGTTGGGACCCTGAGCAACTCAGGGTTTAATGGAAGATTCCCTAAAGTTCTTTGTAGGAACTAGTTGGTCCCTTCCAACCCACACTATTCTGTGCTTCATTGATACTATGATTCTATCCTGTTGTGGAGAAATCAAGTTAGATGACTAGCCCATGTAAGAAAAGAAAACAGACAAAATAGGAGAAAACAGATTTTAGGATATTGATGTAAAACAAGAAAAGAAACATGTGCCTATTTTCAAGTGAATCACTTTCATTACGTTGAAAATAAAAAGCCTTCCCAACACAACAATCTCTGCATGTGAGTATCTGCCATAAGGGAATTGTGTGATGATAGCCTGTAACATACTTCTGTCCACAGAGGATATTGTGCACTGACAAAAAAGTTGTAATGAGAGAGCTACTGATCCTCTAACAGTTGTGAAGGGAAACATCTAAATATTATCTCAGATTCTGCAATGTGAGGCTCCAGCCTTTCTGCTCTCATCACAGTTAGAGGTAGCCAGTGTTGTAAACCTGCATCTTCTTCCTCTCCTCTAAGATGCCTTTAACAAGAGATATTTGTTATTAGTAACATGTCAGTTTGCTAGAGCAGCACCACTTACATCACAGTAGCTGAGTACCTGCTAAACGTTTTACTATCCACTAACCATGCTATGGGTTATAGCTTGTCTTCATATACTTTTCTGAGCTGAAAGACAGTTTACCGGGGGGGGGGGAAAGAAAAAAAGATAAAAAAGAAAGGGTTCTCATTCTGACTTACACAAATATATCTAATTATATTCTGTGCCATTAGCATTAAATGAATTGCTGTTTCTGCTGGGAACTGAGAGCCAGCAAGTTTCAGAGCTGCGGCTGTGCCTACTCCATCAGGCAGGGGAAATTTGTATGGAAAACAGCAGCTGTCTTTGATGAGGTTCATAACATGTTTATTGGTAACACAGCCCCTTATGATGCATGTCCTGTTATGCATTTTAATATAGGAAAATACTTTAGCCACCCTCACCATTAGCTGAAGGAACTCAAAAGGACTTCTGAGATCATCACATTAGCAGTGTGCCCCTTTGCTTCAGATTGGTATCCACGTTACTCATTAAACCTGTGACTTCTTGAGCACTTGGCTCCTAGTACTGAATTGATGTAGATAAGAAGAATTTAAATTATGCCAATTTTTTTAAACTAAATGAGGTGTTTAGTTCCTGGTGAGCATTATTTATTTCCCAAGCCTGTGATACCAATTGGTCTTTTAAAGCCCCTAGGACTATTTAGGTAGAAATATTAAAATCTCTTCAATTATTTTTAAAGATAAAAAGATATTGTATAACTTTATCTTACTACTGCAGAAATAAGAACATCTTGGGTTTTGGCAGTATACTCATTTATTTATTTATATGTCTAGGAGTTTCACTGTTCCAGCCCTATCATGAAAAATCAAATCTGTTTAAGCTTTTAGTAAACTTCTAATGCTTTATAAAAAGGACAATGAAATTTTAAAACATTAGTACATTGTTACATTGACAAAATGCCTGACATTGACAGGGATCCTCTTTTGTTTTTGTTTTGTTTTGTTTTGTTTTTCCTCACAGGATCATTCTTGTGTACATTTTCAAGTTACCTCTTAGGCTTTGCTCCCAGGGAATGGAGGAGGTGTGCCTGACTGCAAGCATCTCCACATGGGCTTTCACCTACTGGCACAGGCCAAAATTCTGGAGGCGCCGACCAAAATCTGATAACACAGGGAAAACTTTTTGCTCCTACCAAACCCTGCAAGAACTGTGGAAATAGAGCACTTATAGTACCAAGCTATTTGGCAGCATTGTTGCTGAGCAGGTTCTCTTCTGTCGTATGCAAATCCCTGAATCCCTCCTCAGCTCATAGAGGGGAGCAGACAGCAGCATCAACCAAAAGACTGACAGCTGTGATTTATGCCGAAGTGTTTCCTGCTGGGACAGATTGTAAGCACTGAAAAAATGCAGGTGGCCTCTTCAGACAATGACGGGTTCTTTTCCCCTTCCCCTGTAGGGGATTCAGCTAACCTGGCACATGTGGGAAGGAACCGAACCCGACAGGTGAATTGGAGATAAAAGATCAGAAATCCTCTTCGCTCTTAGCAAATGTCCAAGCTTTAATCTGAACTGGGTCCAAGAGGGAAAGAGGAAGAAGGGAAGGCTGTGCAGGCTTTTTGAACCCAGGGAAAGGGGCAGGGAGAGGACAGGTGTCTTAGCCTATGAGGTGACATTTCAAGGATAGAGAGAAGAAGGTAAGGGTTAAACACATCACAAACCTGGAAGAGATAGATCACACAGGTTCTTTTCTGGGCTTTTAGATAACTAGCAACTTGTGCTACAAAAATACAATACCATAAGACAAAAAGACTCTTTCCCCCCTTTTTTTCTCTTGCCCCTCACCACTTCTGATATGTTCTTCCTGTGGTGGGCACAATTAGTCTTATCTCTCCTTGATCATTAAGCTTGTTGGAGAGTTATCTCTAATTTGAGATGAAAATTCCTATAATAAGGGTGAGTACCTCAAATAAGGTATGTTACCTACACTGCTGTTTGTAGAGAGCAGAAACACCACAAAGGTAAGAAATTCTGAGTTTCTGGAAGGGCACTGTGCAGAATGCAAATCCAGGATCACACAAAGAAAAGCTGGGCATGGGAGTCTGGTGTCATCCTTCTGAAAAGCACCTGTGTTTGTCAGTAGAATTTAGGTCACCTGTACCAGAGATTTCCAATCCATTCCCCGACCAGTTGGAAGTTACTGGTTATCTCTGCATTCATTGGACCAGAAAGTGAAATAATGATACCTGACTTTTTTCCTAGGGCTAGGAGATAGCATCTTCATAAAAAGTTCCTGTGAAGTACTTGTCAATACATAATAAGCAGTAAGGGAACAGAAATTTTGAAGTTATCAATCAGCTTGGTCTTGGATAAATATATTTTCTTTGAGTAGAAAGGAAAAAAATTACTCTAACTTATGAACACTGAATGGGATTCCAGAGGCTATGCAAGGTGAAGGTTAACCTTCCTTTGCAGTAATAATATACCACAACTTTGCATAAGTGAGTAATTTCCTACACACCTGTAATAACAAGGAGTTTTGCATCATCAGGTCTGACCATTTTCACAAGCTATTGCATTTAGTCCACCCATAAAGACAATTTGTTTTATTGAAGCAGAGCTTTTAGAAGGATGAATAAGGCTGAGATTGAAAACCCCAAGACGTGGAGAATTTTGCTTCTCTCTTGTCAGGGGAAATTGTCATTACATTTAAACATGTGTGTATAATTCGTCATTGTAATGTATAATTATGCCTTTCTGCACTAGATTTAAAATTTCTTGTGTATCCATTTTATTACCTGTAAAGGTACTTGGGCAGAGGCATTAAATCACTAGTAATACACTACCTGTGATACACTAAACAATCTGTTCCTGGGGAGCAAAGGTCTTAGAAAAAAGCCTACACTTCGTATATATGTGTGTAGCAGGCCCCATATGTCTGGTTTCTCAGCCAATCTCATTTGTGCCTTTAAGGAGGTTGCAAGACATAACTGTGCTGAAAAGTGAGACAGAAAACAGAGTTGTTTTTTTTTTTTTTTCCACACCTGTTAATGGTCAGGGAGAAAAAATGTTCTGGGCTTATTGCAAACTTCCAGCAACAAAGAGGTTTTAAAAATGAGTAAAGTTTCCGTGGTACCTTAAAAATAATGGGCATCCTTTGCTTTTAATCATACACATGAAAATGGTGGTTTACTGTATGTTTTCTTAGCATTTTGGTAGTGACTTCCTTTCCCATTTCAGGCAAAGAAGAAAGAAGAATATTATTATGCAATAAGAGGATCTTTAAGAAAAAAATGTAGTCTGAATGGGAAAGAAAGTCTCCCACTCTGAATGTCTGTGGATGTGAATATCTGCTATTAGCAGATAGTGAAAAGATATCTTAAAAGTTAAAAGTTTTAGGAAATGGCATTATCTAATTTTGTGAGCTGTAAGGGTGTATTTTTTAAAACATTTAGAGCTGAAGCCTTCTTTAGAGAGAACACATTGTAGTTTGGTAACTGTCCTTAGAATGACAGAATACTCCCTTTTTGTGAGTAAAGAAAATTATTATAACATTACCATCAAAGCTTTAAATATTCCATAGTGAAGAAAAAAAAAATCTTAGTAATAGTGAAACAGATGTCTCAAAGCATACCAGACAAAAATTGCAACACCTTCCTTTGATGAAGATATAAGTCATCTTAAGACAAGAGCAAGGGACTTCCTGGCTAGATAAATGTCTGAAGTGTAGTCATCTATACGTGAACTTGACAACTTTGATTACCCTTGGGACAACAGGGAAAAAGCCACTTACAGGACCTGTGTCAAGCCATCCAGTTTAGATAGGTCCTTTAGGACAAATTAATTACACCCTGGTTGTACCTAGATTACAAGTTCAGACATAGAGAGCTGCATTTTTATATGCATATATTTAGCCCCACCAATCCTATCCTGGTCTCTTTTTCCTCCACAATATGCATAGCTTGAACCATGTAAATTCCCTTCCCTTTCCTCCTGATGCTCACTTAAGTGATCTTGCACACCACTTGTCCCTACATGATAGTAGTTCTGGTTCCCAAAGATTTTTGAATTGCTCATCTCTGTGCCCTTGAATGTCTTACTAGTGTGCATTCAGTGATTTGGCAGGAAGAGAGAAAGCTGCTTTCCTAAGCTGCAGGACTGCTTTGGGGCCTAGGGAGTGAATCGCCTTACCACTCTACAAATTTCTTTCTGCTTTAGTTATCAGTCCAAATACTTTGGATTCAGCCCAGGGGATTCATATCACAAAGATCATCTTCAACTTTTTTGCATTATAGCTTACATGCGATACTTGTCAGAAGAGACAACTTTTGATGGTATCTGGCCTGAGTATCTTTCACATTTTAGCATAAAAAAATTAGATTGCAATGACTATACTTTAAATATGGCACTTTGTGTCCTTTTAGGGACTTTCAAAGAACATGTGAATTTCTGCAGTTTTGGAAAGTGATTTTGGAAAAGCTCCTGTGGCTGTCAAATTTGCAAATATTCTGTTCTGTGAACAAGTGTTTCCTTTCCCTAAGCTTTTGCTTGCCTGCAAAGGCACTAACCTTGAAAAGGAGTGTAAGTCGATCAGTATCAACTCTCCTCTCAATCCCCAGGGCTACCTTCCCTTATCAGTACTGCAGAACCTGTTCCCTCTGCTAAACCCAGGAGCACCTGCTAATCTTGGTCATTCCTGCAGGTACCAGAGTCCATGCAAATGACATCTGCCTTCCTTTGAGATGGTGGCTGAAGTTTGATTTTCTCACAGTGATTTTTACCAGCTTGAGGCACACAGCAGAAGCTGACACACTGACCTTTAATGCAGGTCGGGGAGAAAGCTATAACTCATCCACAGCTAGTTTCATCATCTTGCATCTGACAAGGACAAGGTTCTTAATGCTGATTTTTGCTGCAGCATTGTTGATGCATATGTCTGGACATCCATCACTTCACCACTTCTTGTCCTTACAGATACTTCTTATTTTTGTCCTAAAATATGTTTTACATGATTTACACTTCTCAGACATCTCCTGGAAGTTTCTTCTCTGACACAGTAATTGCTGTGCTGTTTCCTGGCAAAGTATTGATCACCAGTTAGTTTGCTCTAAAGCTGCTGTGACATTTTCATGATCGGTAAGTGCTATATCAGCTTCTTTCAAATTTCCGGAAATACCAAGAACTGGAACATGCTGGCAAATCCAGGCAGCTCTCAGAATACTATCCCTTTAATAAGCATCCTTGAGGGACAGCTGTGAGGCACTGGATCTCTTGAAGCTGGTGAAATACCTATGTTTCCTTTCCTTCTTTGGAAAAGTTTTTACTGGCCTGCCATTCTTTAGGCCTTTATATTTACAGTAAGAGTTGCCTGTTTATAATGAAGTGCTCATTGTTTCCCCTCATATTCTCATCAGCATCGAAATAAATAAAATGAAAAATAAATAGCAAAAACAAACAGAATGAAAAATTGTTGCAAAATGTTAGATACTATATAAATGTTTGCAAAATGTTTCCTACTAACAGAAAAAACAGCAATAGAAAAGTGACTCTATCAACTGACACAGAGAAATAGTCCTCTAAGATTTCGCCAGTTAACAATTCTCCTCTGCTCCAGGAACGATATATTATCTTACTAACCACCTCCTGAGAACAAGACCAGAATTAGGATAATCTTTACATACCCCATGTCTGTAAAATAAATGGTAGTACTTCAGCCACACTGTATTTGTTTTAAGAAGAAAAAAATAAAAAGTATTTTTCATTGCTGGCACCACAATGAAAATACACTTAGCTTTTTTTTTTTTTTTTTTTTTGCGTAATAATGAAGGAACCATTCTATTTAGAAGTTCTAAACTTAATAGTGGTCATAAATCTTCTGACTAGCCTTCCAAAGTGTCAGGGAATTAGTGTTTTATTTAGTCTTCTGTCTGTGGAATAGCAATATTTGTGATCTTCCAGTAGTGTGTAAGCCTATGTATCATTTCTTAATGAGGGAATATGAGAGGGTCATGCTGTGATCAAATCATTTATCTCTTCTACTCCACCGGTCAGGAAATTAATAATCTCTGATGACTTTCCCCTTCGCTCATTGCATCACAACTGAGCCTTAGTTTGTGTCTCACTGAACCCTCTCAGGGAATCCTTTCATGGCCATTTTCTTTTCTTGAGGAATTGCCAAGCTTTTCTGAAGTGCCCCCACAAGCACAAAGCAGAATGAGCTCACTGAGCATCTGCTTTACCCAAGGGATTTGCCTCCTGGAAAACCTTTGTGCTTGCAGCTGCTCAGCACCAGGACTTCCCATCCTCCCACCTCTCCTGGATTCAGCCTTTGCCAATCTTTTTCTCTAACTTGAGTCTGTAAATTTAATCTAATTAAGTATTTTTAATGAATTGATCTCCAAGAGAGAGGTTTTATTTTTAGCCAAGATCATTTGTCCCATGAGTTTACATCAACACAAATTTAGGAGGGTTGATTTGTGTTAGGTTGGAAGCAATAGGGATGGAGAGATGGGGAACTGCTTAGGTTCACCCTCCCCTGCCAAGATTACTAATGCATGAAACCAGATGCTCTGTAGAGAGCTGCCTATTTCCATTTACTCTTTCTGGTTTTCTCTCCTTGTACTTTTGTTGCAAAGTTTTTGCCCCATGTGTTTATGAGATGACAAAAGTTAGTCAGAGTTGCACAGCTCCAAATAATAAATGAAGTTTTATTGCCCTGAAGAAATGCTTTGATTTCAAAGCAGCTTCTGTTGACTTCAGTTTCATGAAAAAAAAAAATCCAATAAAATAACTTCTGCAGCAGAAAAATTTTGCTTTACAAAAACCTCTCAAGTTCTCAAAAAGCAATTGTGAAAAAAAAATAAACAAATCATTGGGTTAAATTTGGAAAATTGATTATTAAAGATAAATTGCCTAAAGATTAAGCAAATTAAGTCCATTCAAGATCCATCTTTGAAAGTTATTTTGATCAAATCCACAAACAAAATAAGTGTGTTTATTCTTTTGGCTTTCTACAAACAGAACCTTTCAAATAATATTTATTCACTAAGACAAAACAAAATTTATATTTATGTCCTGTCATCTATCTTGTTTATATGTATATGAGATATCTATATCTATATTTATATCTATCTCTCTCTCTATATATATGTATATATATAGCTATCTATCTGTATATATACATATGTGTGCATGTGTATAATATGCTTCTGGTTTTACTAATTATGACCAAGATCAATAAAACTCAGGTTTATGTTTTCAAAATAATTTAATTTCACTTATTTGGTGATTATTTTATTTACTTTAACTTGTTTATATTGGGGTAGGGTAAACAATTTCTAACAAGGAACTTATGAATATTCTTTCTATTCAGGAGTTTTCTGTGAACAAAGCCTAATTCTTCCCAGTGTAATTGCCATTCATAATGACTTCCTCAATAATTCACGCAAATAATTCGCAGCCTAATTTGTTCTTAAGCAGGTTCATTGAGCCCATTTGAATTCTGAGCTATGGTGGTTAGAATGATCATTCTGTATGGTTTCTATCCTTGATGGAAGAGGCAATTGAATCAAGCTTTTCTTTCAGCATAAGCACTCTTCTAAATTGGGATGGATTTCTCTGTGTGATTTAGTACTGTTCACTGATGGAAGTGAATTGACTGCAACTCTCTTGATCAATTATCTGGTGCAACCCAAAACTTTTGATGACTAAGTTCTTGAATTTGATAGTTGGTTGAAACAAATTGTGCTGTTAATCATCCTGACTGTGAGTGTGCTGAAAGATGGAGGGCTAGAGACCTTCCTCTGTTGATTTCAGTCTCAAGAATTTCAGTGATCAAAAGTGCTTGAATTGGAAAGAAGAAAAGAGAAATTTTAATTTAATTTCTACTTGAGATAACAATGTAGGGACATTTTTTCAGAAAGAATGGTTTGGGGACTGTTTTGTATTCATTTTCTCGATTTGGATTTTTTTCCTTAATGGTTTCAATTTGACAAGCTCCAAGTTCTTACTAAAACACTTACTGCAAATCTCTCTCAGTTTATTGGCAGATAAGATGATAAATAAACTGTTCTAATTCTGACATTGTTCAGCTGAGATTTGACCAAGTTGGAAGTGGTGTAACAAGTTCCAGTGGAGAGATGGAATTGCCTCTCACAGTGGGGGCACTGGTACCAACATCTGAACATAAAGACACATTAGGATGACTGAACACCAACAGCTGCTGCAAAAGAGCGCTAAATGATGGATGATGGTGGTTACAACTTCCTCTCCACTCCCAAAAGGCAAGGTAATTCTTCAGGTTTTACAATCTAACACGAGACAAAAATTCTGCCAAGTGGTTGCTCACGGTTATAGTGTTGTTTTGAGCAATTTAGGAGCCAAACTGGCCCTTCAGAGGTCGAGACCTCTTTTAAATTGCAGAGAAGGGCAGCATCTGCACTGCTGACAAGGGAGAACACCAATGCCTCCCCTGCCAGGTTACTGCAGTCCTGCCTGGCAGACCAAGGAGAGCATGTGTCACAGCCATGATCCTTCTTCTAGCGCCCCAAAAGGACACGAGCAAGTCCTTCATGCTGATGTCAAGATCTGACAGCTGCTGTTGAGTATGTGAGGATGCTGCAGCGCTGCATCCCCAGGTCTAGCTGGCAGCAAGGCTCAGTGTGTGTTCCCTGTTAGCACACACACAAAACGCAGACAGACGCTTTCTTACAATCCACCCCTGAAGGAGAGAGTAACCCAGGTTCTGGTTAATAGATTCCTTGGGGTGGATTAGACTGAAACGATACTGAATGATCAGTGTTTGTAAATATATGCATATATAGGGTTTACTTGAGAACAATTTGGTAGGAAAGCAGGTATGTAGACATTTTTGTTATTATTATCTATACTAATGTGGCAATATGAAGGTGTAAAAATATCACTCACTTAAATGATATTTTCATTTAAGAACACATCTAAGGGAAAAGAAAGGAAGAAAGAGAAAGGAAGGATAAGAGTAGGGAAATATATCATCACCTATGGATCTGTGACAAGGCTTGATTGCTGCACTTTAGATGTCCCCTGATGATGGTCTTGATGCATCAAGAGTGGGGGAAAGAGTCATGTCCCTGTTTATTTCATTTTCATGTCCCAGTTTATATAATTTTTTCAATAAACTTTTAAAACCACCTCACATTTGTGTAAATGCACTAAATTTGATATTTTCACTCATCAATAGCTCGCTGAGTGCTTCTGTGGTCAGAGCTGTCCCTGTCACACTGACAGGGCAGAGCTGATGGATTATAAATCCACAACTAGCAATTATTTTCTCTTTCTGGTTCTTTGTTTATTTTTTAAAATCTTGTCAACAGTATAAAGCCTTGCTTGGTGGTTACTTGCTGTGAGAATGAAAAGATTTAGATAATCATATTTTAAAACTGAAGAGACAACCATGGCAAGGACCACCAGCAGAGAAGAGCACATGTAGCAGATATCTATAGCATTTAATTCTGATTTTAGTAAAAGCCTGTCTGGAAGTTTCAGAGGAAGTTGAAGGATTCCAGCTGAGCTCTTTACCAAGTGGAAGTGGATCTTAAACACCTATATTTCACCTAACATTGAAAATATGTTCTCATGGGTTGGATTCAGAGATCATACTCTTGGGTGCCTGGCAGTACCTGTACTGTGGCTCTGGGATCAAAGTGGGTACTGGATGGAGTTTTCATTATTTTCTTTAACAATCTTCCTGCAAAGTGTATGCTTCCAACCAGTACCATGTTGCCCTGCTCTGTTCTTACAGATCTGTCTGCTATTAGAATTTCTGTTTCTGGCTGATCCAATTCCAGAAAGTCCTGCTCCAAAGAGCTAATCAGACAACATAAAAAGGAATCTGTTCAATAATTTCAGACACCCCAAGTGAGCCTTTTTGTAGATTTCTGTTTGCTCTTCTGACAGCAGCATCTTTAATAAAGGGCTGGATACAGCCTGCCATTCAAAGGCTGTATGTTGTCATTCAAAGAACATTTCCAGAAAAAGCAGACATGAGCTAAACAAATCTCAGGGAAACAGCTCTCCACTTCTGCTGAGTCTCCTCTCAACTCTACTCTCATGAAACCCCATATGGAAAACCACATCACGCTCTAGAGCCCTCAGCATACGAAAGACATGGGAATGTTGGAAGGCATCCAGAGGAAGCACACAAAAATGCACGTCTATGAAGCCAGACTGTGAGAGTTGGGGCTGCTCAGACTGGAAAACAGACAGCTCTGGGGTGAGTTTATTGCAGCCTTCCAGTATCTAAAGATATGAGATATGAGAAACATGGGGATGGATATTTTAGTAGGGTCTGTTGTAAGATGACACGGGGTAAAGGTTTTAAACTAAAAGGGATTAGATTTAGACTGATATAAGTAATAAATTTTTCACAAGAAAGTTGGTAGAAAACCTGCACAAGTTGCACGCAAAGTTGGGGAATGTTCTGTCCCTGGAAACACTAAAGGACAGGATGGATGGAGCTCTGAGCAACCTGATCTAGTAGAAAATGTCACTGTTCATTGCAGAGGGTTTGGAATTGTATGACCATTAAAGTTCCCTTACAACCTAAACTATTCAATGATTTTACAGCTGCCTCTGGCAACACAAACCTCAGCTGTGGTCATCACCTTTATTGTGGATCCAAGGTAAGGAACCAAACCAGAGACCAAATCAGGAGAGGTGGTCACATGTTTAATGTGGTTAATGGCATATGGCTATTTTATATTTATAATACCTTATACTGCTGAAACACTGAAAACATTTTCAGAATGCCCAGAGTCTTTGGCATTGCCTTATTTACATGTGTGCATCTATGCTATGGCAATGTGGTGGATTATGATCAGGAAGTATGAAGACATCCTCAAGCCAAGGCAAATGTCTGCCAGTAGGCTCATAGGGACCCTGGGAATCCCATCAATGCAACTTGAAGCGTATCAACATTTTGTACAGGATATCAGATGGTCAATGCCTGGTAGAACTACCTTGAACCCTTTCTATTTGGGATGAATTTCAATTTGTCATCTCCAGATTGTCTCACAGATTTCACTCTCTCTCTTGGCCATTTACTCTCTTTTCCTGCTGTCTGCTGTTATGACACAGAATTAAATTCATGTTTTTGGCAGTGTATTGAACCACAGGGAACATTTTCATTAAACCCAGAATTGAAAATTGTATTATAAGCACTGAGATGCTGAAAAGTCAGGTTTTCAAGTCCAGGAGATTTATGAGGTTTTAAGAGTCTTTCACTAGCTCTTCATGCTCCTGGAGAAAAGCTTTTAAAGTAAACCAGAGAGATGTAAGTTCTGTGTATACTTATGCACATACATGTGTAGTTTTGAGTTTTGCCCGTGTCTCCAGTTATTCTCAGGAATGCTCGGTATAATCCAGTTTGGTTTTCTTTTTCAACACTTCCAGTCAAATAGAATACAGAACAGCTGTGGCCTTAAGCTATTGTCTATTAGAACACTTGCCAAACTAGTACAGGACTTAAGCAAAATCTCTGTCTGATTTCTCACTGTGCTCTGAATTGTTTCTTTATCTCTTCTTCCCCCTTTTTTAGGAGTTACTGACTCACAGTCCTTCTTCTCTAATTGCTAAAAATTCACCTTCTTTCTTCCCTCTTCTCCTGGTTTTCTGTGAAAAATTAGCAAAGAATTAGCAAAGAGAAAACACAGTCGTAAACATTAGAGTTGACAAAAGCCAGGTGATTCTTGCTTCTCTGAAACAAACATTTGTTTTTCTAATAAGATATATTTTGGATACTGCTTAATTGCTTCTGAAAAATAGATTGCTGTTGACACTGAGTGCTTTGATAAAGGCAAAAATACTCTGCTGAGTGCACTGCTGGTCTGGTCCACTGACTCTATTGAAATGTTATTCTTCACTTCTTCTGAAACTCCGCTTCTTAATTTTCTGTATTAATAATCCTCTGAAAATTCTGATATACAGTCCTAAGTACTTCACAGAGAAACAGTCACTCACTGGGAACTGTTTGTTCTTTTTCCTTTGGCATCTGAGGGACAATAAACCTCAAATGAATGAATACTTGCTATCAAAAAGCTAAAGACCTTGCATCTGAAAAAGAAAATATGCCACTCGAGGTCTTTGTTTTATCCTTTACTTTGTCCATGAAATGTCCATCTGGGCATCTTTCTGAGTCACATGCAGCTAACTGTCTGTGGGAGGCCTAAAAAGACAACATAAAACACCTCACTCAAAACAGATTCTTCAGTTATACTTTCTTAGTTTCTCATGCACTTTCATTTCAGAAAAAATAATATAACATCTTTGAACTGAAAACTTAGTTTCTTATTTCTGTATTCCATAAAAGCTGAATATCTTAGGTAAAATGACAGAAAGAACCAGGGCACTAAATTATTCAGAGGCTTGCTGAGAAGATACGGGACTTATCATAAAGAAGGTTAAATCCCTGTCCAGGTTAGTATTTGCTGAAAATTGCTTCTATCTGTTTCAGCAGCTGAGGTGAGATGTGCTGGTATTCTCAGTGTAAAGCCTTCATCTCCGGTTCTCTGTCATATATGTCTGCTCTGTGCAAGATACACAGAGTTTTGTGGTGCCTGCTGCAGTCTGAAATGAAGTTGTTTGAGCAGCAGCGTTGGGCATGGGAATGGGCTCTTCCCAGGGTTTGCTGGCTTAGCAAGACTCTTCCCAGCACTCTAGCTACCTCCAAAGGAGAAGGCTGCTCAGCACAGAAGTATTTCATGTGATGTCCATGGCTGGAAGAAGAGAGGTGAGTGCTCAGCTGGAATTTGCACAGGGAGCTTCCACATGTGCCCAGAGGCGATTCCATCAGTCAAAGCTGTTTGAATGGCACAACAGGTCTGCATTGCAGCACCCCACATTGTAGCTGTCCTCTATGCAGTGGGTGCTTTCCCATGAAGGTAGTAAAACATGTTTAGAAATACCATAAAGAGTTAAAAAGAAAAAAAAAAAATTCTTGAGAAACAAAAATGAAATTCTACCTTCCATTTTTTTTCTTTACATTTCTGGAGAAGTATGGATAAAAATGACATAAACTGCTTTCTGGGAATGGGGTTCAGTGACCTCCCGGAGGAGAGAGACTGCAAATGGAGGGGTTTTAGGGAACGTGGTGTCTTCTCCATAGGAACACTATTTCCTCACCATCACCATAACTGAACCTTTTAAAAGAAGTAGTGAACCTCAGCGTAATATTTGCTCCACAATTTTGGCATGTAATTCCATTGTATTCTAACCCTGCTGACATAACGTCAGTGAGCTTTTACCCATTTTTATTTTGTTGTGGATATCCAAGAACTTCTTGTGCAACAGAATTCTGCACTGGCATTTACTAAAGGATACCACTTTGGTGTCATAGGAAACAAAGTCTGGAAGTCTGGACTCTGGCTCACAAAGCTTCTTGGTTTCACATGGGAGGAAAATGGCTGGTGTCATTTTCTACCTCTTCCAGCTTGTGGATTTAACTAGGGAAAGCTTTTATTTGTTTCAGGTAGGCCTACGAATAGGAAATTAGGACAATCCCTGCTATTTTTGAGTACAGAGTCTTGTGGAAACTTTGGCCAGTGAGTGGCGCTGACACAATGCTCCTTTCTGGTAGTTCTAGGTTTCACAATCTATGTCTACACTGCCAAGTGGAAGACAGCCAGAGAGGAAACATATGGTCTTGAGGCCAAGGAGCATCCGCTGGCTCTTGCCTACATGGCTCAGGGCTCACCACAGTGCAGAGCAGAGCAGAACAGAGTTGGCTATATCTACAAGCCTTTAGCTCAAAATGTTTCCTAGGTCCTATGCAATGTCTTGTGGCTTCAATACCTCACTACACTCTTTTTTTACTTTTTTTATTTTTTCAGTTCAAAGTACCTTATATTGGTGTTGTAGGTCACCAGAATATGCTTTTTAAAATCTGAAACTGAGAACATGTTGCATAGCTCTCCATGGGGCAGAAGGACAAATGAGTGCTTGAGGGAGTGAGGTCTCACCCATAATGGTTTTGGGTCCTTCCTGGAGTAAGTTATACCCCATTTTTGTCCAGGAGAAAACTGGGTGAAGTGATCCAAAGCCCAGCAGGAAATGAACTATTACTTCAGCACTGCACCCAGCCAAGGTATGCTGTTCAAGCTTTGTTCCTGTTTGTTCTCATTAGCAGTGTTAATGTAATTATTGTCTCTATATTTTCAGGTCTACTATGATCTCAGAGTTTATGGAATTATGATACACAGAGTTTATGGAATTATCTCTCCCTCATCCTGCAAGGAGACAACTGCCATCACACAGGGAACCACAGCAGGAGTTTTCCTTTTGCCCTCTTCCTCCTGTGAGATTTACATCAGGAGACACAAGACCCAGTGACTACGTAGCAGCCTTTTGTCTGCCAAGTGTTCTTTTTGCTTGGTATTTAAGAATGTGGTATGTGATGTCTCACATCACAACAGTTTCTTCCACTTCTAGTGACAACCCTCCAGTGCTCCAGCCCATCATGGGGAGGACCCATACATTTTATGAGAAAAGGAAGTCAGCATTTGCTTTAGTTCTGCCCTATTTGCCTTTAGAATTGAAGCCTTAAGCCTGAAGCAGATTGTTAAACACATTCTAAGACATCAAAATCAGCAGCAGTCCTGAAAATAAGGACATGTTAATGCAGTAACCAAACTCTTCTTCTAGGCTTGCTGTGTTTGAAAAATCAAGCTGTAGTGTTGAACTCCCTTCTGCATTTCATTTTGCAGTAATACTTAGTAATACTGAATTGGACTTCAGAATACTAATGAAAAATGTCTGAGAGTGTTGTGTTCACTAATGGCTTCTTTCACATCTATATGGAAAGGCCTTTAGACTTTCCTAGAACCACTTTTCAGGCGCTTGCATCTCACAATCCACAATAATCTTGTAAAAAAAAAAGTGATTTTATTCAACTATAGATGTTCTAAGATGACATATATTTTTCTTCTGTGAGGGAAGATATGTGACCCTTTCTCTGTCATGGCAGATTCCTACTTTCAGTGAGCACTGCACAGCCAAAAGCATTTAAAAGCACCTCAGATGCTTTTGTTACTTTTTTTTTAGCATGTTCATCCAATTAATGACCTTTGACTTATTTTCTTATTTACCTGTCACAGCCTATTTTAAAATTAAATAAAGTGAAGGGGAGAAAAGCAAAACGTGACCAAAATTTAAATTGTGCTTGTGTTGGATGAGGTTGTCAGTCTTCCAATATGTGCTGCCATTATAAGTAAAGGAAGCAGAACTGGGGTGAAAATTTGGAGACATTTTAATCAAATTAACCCCTGCATGCACCAAAAAAAAAAAAAAAAAAAAAAAAAAAAAAAAAAAAAACCAAATTTT
>VWZN01018906.1:251823-276498 GCA_013396955.1 Regulus satrapa | reverse complement strand
TGGGGGGGGGGGGGGGGGGGGGGGGGGGGGGAAATCCTGGTTTCTCACCACTAACCAGCTGCTGCTCAGCTAGAACCCAAGAAACTGAGAAATAGCAGCTCTGACAGACCTCTCCCATGTTCTGTTTTACTGCAGAGCATGACACCATATGGTTTGGAATATCTCTTTGGTCAGTTGGGGTCATCTGTTCCAGCTATTTCTCCTCTCAACCTCTTGTGCACCCCCAGCCCACTCACTGGCAGGGCAGTGGGGGAAGGAGAAAAGACCTTTACACTGTGCAAGCACTGCTCAGCAAATAACTAAAGCATGTCTGTTTTTGACACAAATTCAAAGTATAGTATCTAGAAATAAAAACAACTCTATCCCAGCTACAACCAGTGTACAAGGACAAAAAGCCCATGAGCTGTAAGCTAAGAAAAAATAGAATATAACCAATCCATTAGAGTCTGAGTAAAGCACAGACTGTTTCCATGAGAGAAGTACAACATGCAGCACTTAGTTTTAATACAAAAGCTAGTCGTGGGAGGGGAGATTTTCTTTTCAGCCAAAGGACAGGATGCAAGGAACCATAGCAGGATGAAACTGCCTCACTTCAGGAGGGAGAGCAGTGTGATAAGGCCTTTGAGGAAGCAGATTTTGAGAGACTCAGGCAACTGGTAGTAAGAACTCATGGGAGGCAATTAAACTGAAAATGGAGTAGACATCTGGTTTTTTAAGGAAATGCTCTTAAAAACAAAACTGCCAACTGTCCCAGAGAGTAGGAGGTATGCAAAGTTTAGAAAGACATGAGTGTGTCTGGTTACTGAATTCTTCATTGACCCAAGATCAAGGGGCACACAGACGAGAGAAAAGATTGCTGAGTAAAACTGAAACAGGGAAACCAGGTAAAGAAAGACATTACAGGAGATGCCTGTCTCTGGTCATAGAATTTCTTGTTAGCTTCTGTAGGAACACCAATAATGAGGAGAGAAACAGAAAATGTGTAATCCCTTATTGTAGAGGTAGAAATCTACCAAAAGACTGTGTTTAATGCCTTTTGCTTGCCACTGTTAAACTACTTTTTTTTGCTCCCCTTAGTAAAAAGGTTAACTGCAATCAATTGACTAATCATTTCATACCCTTGACAAAGGGACAAGATGCACCTCAGGGCATATCGCAGCTGCAGCAAGGGCAAAGCTCTGTGAAGCCATGAAATAGATGAGCTCCTGGGGGGCTGGGAAAGGCAGAAGCACTGCTGTGAGCCTGTGTGAGACGTCAGGGAAGAGCCAGGCAAATCCCAGCCTTTCGGTCTCAGAAAGATCCGGCAACAAAAAAGCTTTCTGGAAGCACTTAGAAGAAATCCAGATGTATCAATTGTCATGAGTTTACTGAGATTACTTGGGAATAAATGTCCCAAGATAGTTAGGTAGAAGACAGGTTGAGCTACAATTACCCCTGAATATGAGGCAGGAATTTCATAGTTTTGAAAAGTAAAACAGACAAACATCAGGCTTCAGTAGGAAAATAGCCTACCAAAAAGAAAAGGAGTTATCTGCTTCTCTCAGCTATGGGATGGGCACAGTTCTGGATTTCTGTGAGCAATTTCTGGTGCTGGAAAGACCAAATAAAATTATTGGAGAAGTGGGGAAGATATGGCTTATGAGGAAAGATCAAATTATTTGGGGTAGTTAAGTCTGCATAGAGGAGGCTAGTGTGAAGGTATGACACTGAAGAGAGGTGACTCTCTTTGAGAGAGGTGACCGAAGAGATCCAAAAGGAAAAGATGCTTATCTCTGCCTCGTGTGAGCTGGTGGGAAGTCATGGGCTTGCACTGCTCCTAGGAAGCTGAGAGCTATCAGGACCCTGACAGTCTGGGAAGATCCTGTTCACTGTCCTGTCCATTTTCAGCTCCGTGTCCTCCAATTCTGTGCAAGAACTGCAGTCAAAAAGACCTCGCAGCCAAACAGCCCAAACAGTATGGGTGGGTTTTGGTGGGCTGGATGAGAAAAAATAGCATTTCATCTTTAGGGCTCCCTGTTGGCATTGCAACCACTTGAGGATGAGCTGTGTTTAATACCTTCAGTGACAAGCTAAAAAGTCTCACAGGACTTTTTGGTATAGTTGCTTGGAAGTATGAGCAGACACCAATGTCATTGAGGCAATGCAACACAAGCAACCAGCCCTGCATCTCTAGCCAAAGACCCCGTGCCCCACAGCTCCACTGCCTGGCAGAGGGGCTTGGAGCTGAGAGATGTTGCTGAACTCCCCAGAGCTTTGCAGCTTTTTATGCAATTGCAGCAATGACTCTGAGCAGCTTCCAAATAAAAAACACACTTGCATAAATCTCTCTAAATACCTTGCCACTGCTTTTCTCATTTGTCATGAATATGGTGCTGATGCTGAGACAGGAGATGGGAAAAGCAAATGGGCGTTTGCAATTTATCAGAAATATCTGTGCAGCTGAATCAACTGCTACACAAGGGTCCCCATGGAAATACGCCCTTGTTGTGATGTGCTACTGCCAAATTTTAGCTCTGATTATTGAATTTCAGCCTTGTCAAATCCTCTCAGCCAGTGAAGCCACATATTTAGCAGACAGCAAGATCAGTTCCCTGCATGAAAGGCTGGATCTCTGCACCGCGGATGGATGGAGCAGCCACAGAATTAGGCCCCTTCTGCAGCAGACATCAGTGCACAGAAACTGATATCCAGCTGTCATTCAAGTGGCTAAAGCCTCTAAAATGTTGAGATGAATAAAATGGGAAAGATTTTTTGGGCCAACCAAAGGTAGCTTTGAGGAACTGTGGCTCAATAAAAGTCAGCAGTTGCAGCCACACAGGATGAATACAGCTCAGGAGATAGGTATGAAATAGATCTAAATCGAAAAGATAGCTCAGGTCTTGGTAAAAGGCCAAGTGTACCATCCTGGCTCCAGTATGGCTGGTTTCCAAAAATCCCACGTATGTTTTAGAGTCCTTGTCTTCTTTACTTATATGTCCCTACTTTAGCAAGGTCTGAAAGGATTTCACTTACATAAAATGTATTTTCTGCATAGGTATGCTGTAGCAGGGTAATTGCAAATCAGGCATCACCTTTCCATGTGCCTTAGACACATGGCAGTACCTTTCCATTTTGGTATGCAAAGTTTGCTTTGGTCAAACTGATGAACTGAATAAAATGCATATGCCACCCTCAAAGCCAAGAAGAAACATTGCCAATTTTACAAGTGGTTAAACTAAGCCTGGAGGACACTTGCTTTCAGAGACAGGGACTAACCATCTTTAATAGGTCCTTTCCATCTCTGGCTTTTCTGAAGCTGTGAGTCTTTGAAGACTGTGACTGACAGGCTCATTAACACTGAACAGCCTCAAATGCACACTGAATAACTCAGAGAACTAATTAGAGGAACACTGGGATAAAGAGAGCATGACAATAAAATATTTCTGACGTTAATTAGTGGAAGGAAAAATGAGAGGCTGAACTTCCCAAAAGAAATGTGAATTGAGAATGAGTAATCCTGCAGGATGCCAAGCACTTGGGGCAGCTTCAAGGCACACTCCCAGGGAGCCATTGCAGCAGGGTACCTAATGGGGATGTTTGGGTCTGCACATGGCAGAGGGATATGTCCCAAGCAGATATCTGGTGAAAGAATGGGATAATAGCTTGTGTAAAACACCTGTCTGAAAGAAGGAGTGACTCCTTTCTGTCTGTGTTCAACCTGATACACAGGCTTTAACTCATGCAGGCTGATGAGAAATGCAAAACAATAGGGAAGGAAGTGAATTTAGCCCCAAAATAAGCAAAACTTAAGCTAGGAGTAAAGAAGGACTAGAAAAAGAGAGTAGCCGTGTAGCCAAAATGGTATTGACATGTGTTGCTGCACATCTAAATTGTTTTCCACATTGTTAAAATTGCACAATTTTTTTTCCTGTCTCTGTCTTCTGTCACTCTTTAACTGCTTCCAGTTGGCTATCTCCAGTACAGACCTTTTCCCAGGTGGGCTCCTACAGCTTCACACACTCATCTTCCTTTCTGTGAGTCTTGATAGCAGTGGCTCTGGCCCCTGCAAGGTTCAGGGTCAAGCCCCCCCAGTGGAAAGCATCAGTGTCTGGCTCTACCTCATCCAGACCAGGTTGCCTGTGCTGATCCTACCACTCTGTCCACATACATAGACAACCACTTCAAATTTGGAAAAATGTTATCCAGAACTGCTAGCATCAGTTTGGGACAAAGCAGCATGGGGTGATCGCTATTGCAAAGGTGTCCAAGAATCCCAAGAAAGTGGGAGCACAACCCCAACACCCCAGAGTGTGGAGATTCTCCAATGAGAAATGCAAGACTACCTGCATATATCTTTCATTTTTTATGTAAAAGAGAGGGAAAGGTGATAGTAAGATTCAGAGACTAATCCTCTGGATGGAAACAGATGTTCAGTAGCAGATGAAATTGCCATAGAAAGGTGGTACAATTTCACCTCCCACAAGTAACACAAAAGGGAAATCATGTGTTTTCCCATCTACTGCTTTCTTCCTCATATCCACTATCACATTTGACCTCAGCATGACATATCCCTTCTTATATTGGGCTTACACTTAAGAACTTCTTTTTTTATGTAAAATTAATGCATGTATTTTTACTTATGGTGGTATTAATACCTTCTTTGTGGTATTTCATATTTGCTCAAATGACAAAGAGTTGAATGCCACTCTTCTTTATTGTGCAAAACATTCAATTTTTCTTAAAATTCACAAAATTGCTATTCCCCATAACAACTGACTGCAGCATTTGTCATAATTTTTTAATGCTTATTTCTGATGAAATAGCTTGGAAGAAGCCAGATAGAATGATTCGGATAGGGATTAGAGCAGTATAAATAACAGAAAAATCATTCCAAAATGTCACCAGGGAGATTGTGTGGTTTTTTTCTAAAGGCTTTTATCACCTTCACATCCGAGCAGTGTTTTTATATTTAATGACCATAGAAAAAGAGTTTTCTCCTTCAAGGCGCAGCAGCTGTGTTGCATAAGACTTTCTGAAAGCATAGGAGATGGTCAGCCAGCCATCAAGGTTATATCAGGAAACCCTGTCCAAAGAAATATGGTCTGCATAAAGCTTAAAATCTGGGGATGTGACAGCCTTCTGATGAGGGTGAATTTCAGCAGGAAAAAACCTGTCTCCTCCCAGCAGCTGCAATGTGGTTCTTCCTGGCTGGGGTAGCCAGACCCCTCTTGGCAGCTCCAGTCACTGCCATGGAACATGACAGTTCTTCCTTTCAGGGATATAAGAAGTGACTAAAACTGCATTTTCACTTCTGAAAACCAGAAAAAGCCAAGAGCTCGTATGGTAACAAAAACTTGACTTGGGGAACCAGAATAAGAGATTTTAATTCCTTTATCTATACTACATATATGTTTTGCTTGCAAAGAAATGGGCTCTTGCTTTTAATCAGAATTAGGAGTGTGAAAGTTTTAGCACACTCCCTCTTGGAGTAGTTGCTGCTTTGAAACAATAATAAAGAGACTGTTGATTTTAACAGTGGGCAGAGGATAAAATTCAGGAAAGAATCGCCTGCAAGTGTAGTTAGTGCTTATGAAATATCATTTGGCTTCTTTGTTTTCATAACTCCTCTGTGGGCAGTGCATGTGGATGAAGAGCTGCAAGAGCTGCATGCTTGGACCAGGAAGGAGAATGAGAGCCCCAGTCACCACTAAAAGGCTCCTAGTGCAAATCATACCATGAAACAAGAATAAAAACTGTGTAGCCTCCAACATGGAGTGCTGCAGAAACCAAGCAGCTTTGTTTCTCTTAGTGCTGAAAAACAGCACCTGCAGGTCAGCACAGCTGGCAAATGGCAAACCAGTTTGGTGTTCAACTGAGGAGAAACCCAAAGGGAAAAGTAGTAAAAATCACTTGTTAAGAGAGAACTTAGTGAAAGAACTCATGACAGGATTTTCAAGCACAAACATCTGCTGACTCCTACCCAACCCCAGTAAAAGGGACACTTTCAAGCAGACAAACATTCTCAAGGAGGGCAGATGCAACAATTACTCATTTCTCAGGTACAAGGAGGGCAGCAGCCCCATCACTGTGCACTCACTGCTCAGTCAAAGCCTCATTCCTGGGCCTGTTCATAAAGATTCAGTACCTTCCCCCAGCAAAACACTACCAGTACTGAGCACCTCAATAATTTACCTACCTTGGCTTCTTCAGCTCCTATTATTTCCTTTTCTCAAAGAGTGGTTTGTACTTTCCTTATTTTCCTCAATTTTTTAGGAAGTTTCCTATCTGGTTTTTTTGCTTGATTGTTTTTTAACTACCCTGCAATTTTTAAGCATGTAAGGAGCTGTAAATACCTGCTCTATTGCAAAATCATGGGAAAAAACTCATCTCTTCAAATAGTCCTAGAAGCAAATATTGAAATAGGAAATGCAGAAACATAAATAAAGGTTACCCTGTCTTCCTCCAAATATAAAAACATGGTTTAAAAAAGGAGACTACAAGCTTTGATGTGGGAACTTTGAAACTCTTACATTGTAATTCTGGAATTTCATTCATTTGGGGAAAACAAACAAACAAACAAACAAGCGAACAAAAAAGGCATCAGTCTAAGTGCTTAAGCACATAAGCTATTGACTCAAACTATTTGAGGTCACTAACGCTTTTTCTGAAAATCTCTACAAATCATCACTTTCTTTATGCCATAGAAGACTACTCTGCTTCTGGAAACCAGAAGAGCAGGACAGTAAAACAAAGGAAGCTATTTCAAGGGATTTGACAACTAAACTGGATAAATTTTGTTATAAATGTGTTCCCAGAGACTTTCTGCTAACAAGAGACAAAATGCTTTCAGGATAAAATACACACAGAAAGAAGTCTGATGGAATGTATTAGAAAATTACAATCCTTCTACACCTTTTTAAGTAAGTTATAAATACTTGTATGAGTCCTGTCCTGTTCAAGCCTATAAGTTCTGCTAGAGCATGAAATGAATACTCAGGAAGGAAGATAAATCCTCTGAGCATGTTACTTAAAAACATTGATGCATAGATATAAAATATTGATTTAACATTTTAATAATCTAATTTTTTAATAACCTAAGTCAATAGCTACTGACTTCACCAGGCTTTTATGATGGTTTCCTTAGTTTTCTAAAATGTGTCAAAATTTTTATCTCATGTGTTTCACTGAGACCTTGCTATGTAAGTAACAATCTAGATATGTGGTTATTTAAGGTTTTCACTTCTTTTCCTGTCATTCTTCCCTGTTATGATGAGGACACTGGAGTTCATCCACACTAGGAAGAAAGCTCTAAGGCTTTTTGGCTGTGCTGATTCAGCTGTCAGCAGGCTCAATATTGACTGAGTAATGCTTAATGGCTTTCTAGATTTGTATGTGTAGGAGCAAAATTCTAGTTTTCAGCATATGTCAGATATATATAGATAAGGATAAGGAGAGTAGAAAATAGTCACACAGCCCTAAAGAAAAGAAAGAAAAACTATATATAAAATGGGATTTCTCTCAGCCCCCTCCAGCTGTCAAAGGGTATCAGCAGACTTCTTTCTCATTTAACTGAACTTTCTAAGAAGTTGTTTCTGGTCAAAGAAAACTGTCTAGGCTTTCTCAAGTTAGCAGAGACACTCAAGTGCCTCCAAAACCTGTTTTTCTTTTTCTGTTTAGCCAAGGGTGGGAAGACCTGAAGAGCCTTGCTCCAGCAGTACCACTGGAGCAGCTCCATGGTCTGCATATGACTAAAGGTAAGAGAGATCCTCCCTCACGGTGCTGCTGCACCAGCTCCTTTCTGTCCACATCTGTCTTGTTCTTCTCTGAAATTAATAATTTAATCTGAGAGTGCAGAAGGGCATTTATTTTGGAAAGAAACAGGAGCATCTTGACCTTCTTCCACAGATAAGTACTGGTAGGTGAAAGGCAACTGCCTCTACATTATCTAAATCTCTCCAGCATTTTTATATTTGCTAATTAGATAATTGACAGCTGATTAAGTGCATTTATTGTACCACGCTCTTCCTGCTCTTCCCACACAGCATCCTTTGTCATGTGCTAGACATTAAGAACTGTGAGATTCCTACAAAAATAAACATGATCTCTATTCATACTCAGGGGCTTTTATGGGTATTTTATCTAAGAAAAAAACCTTTGAAACAGGTAGCAAAAAAAACATGTTAAGATTTTAACTAAAGCCAAACCACTTTGCCTGTCTACCTCAGACTGGATCAAGATTATGGAAGCCAGTTCCATTATTTTTTTTTGCAAGCCTTCATGTTTTGGCCATTAACTCTGAACTTACCACAAAATGCCAGGAGGTCAAAGCAGAACTCTTGATCACTGACATTTGAAACAATACTTTCATAAAGCAAACCTTAGGCAGCAGCTTGTCATCCCTTCCCAATCTGCAACTTTTTTGACCTAGCAGGGCAATATAGCTGTCATATTTTAAAGGTATTATATTTGGGGAAATGCCAAAGAATCACTCCAGGCACTTATTCTTTTACAACATCAATGATGTAATTTAAATATATAGTTTTCTGCTGTCATGTATTCCACAGTGCATTTGGGGAACCTCATTTTTCTGATTAATCATAGCTATTTATATTTTGCCATTTCTACAATAAAAAATATTTGGGTTCTGGTGAACTCACAAGTATATAATGTACCACCTCAGCTCGCAAATGACCACATTGTTCAGGCTAAGCACATCCTGTCCTAACAGTTGTGATTTTATCACCCTCTTACTTGATTAGCAGAGACAACTCAGGCAAAGGGAACAGAATTCTTCTCTGTTAAAAATGTCTTTCTCCCATTTCTGTCATGCAGTCTATTTCTAACCCACCCAGTGTCAGGGATCAGGGCCCTTTCTTCACACACTTTTACAGCTACTGACCAGCTGCCTAGGGACAGGAGAGCCAGACCTGTCTCTCTTTGCTCTTAGCCATATTACTACACAAGGCTAATTTCTTCTTTGCTCTTCAGTTACAGCTGTTGGCTTTCAACATTCTAGAAATACCTGAGCATCTCTGATCGTTCACTTGCTTTGGTAAAAGACATACTAAACTCTAGACATGGATAGTTAAAAAAGGAAAAAAAAAATAAGGCAGTGAACTGGCCATGAAATTACCTATTTATGTGGTGAGCTCTTCCAATTACTTATTTATGTGGTGAACTCTTCCCTGAGTATCTTTTTTATATATTCTATAAACAACATTTGGCTGAACCTTAACAGTCTCACTGCCTCTCCTTTAATCTCAAATATCAACACCAGACAAAAGCCTAGATGCATATACATACTCTAGTAATAGAAAGGAGAATGACAATTTACTTGTCTTCACCATGGTCTTGTGGACTTTGTTTTGGGATACAAGAATTGTTCTCTGTCTGAACAGCATCACCTGAGCCACAGATTAGGAAGTTGCTCAAAATTACTTATTTTTTATAATAGACAGATTGGATTATTTAGGTTGGAAGGGACCTTAAGGATCTACTTGTTCCAGCCCCCCTACCATGGGCAGGGATGACACCCACTAGACCAGGTTGCTCAAAGCTCCTTCCAACCTGGCCTTGAACACACAGTTCTCATAGTTCATCATAATTTGGCTACTACCTGCCCGTGAGCTGTGTGTCTCCATAAAGCATAACACCCAGTGAATTTGTTCTGAATTCTCATTCACCAGTTCATCTCTTTGTCTTCCAATAGAAATACAGTGAAGAAAGATTAGCTTCTACCCTGCTTTTCATGAGGTGCTTTCATTTCTCTGCATTGATTGACATAAAAATGCTACAGGTAAATTGAGGACCATGCTCATCCTCTGACAACAACACCTGCCTTTGTCAGGGTAACTGGTCTGCCGTGGCCTGTTTTAAAAGTAATTTCAAAAAAATACCCTAACAGTCTACACAAAAGCTTGTATTATATCTTGGTATTTGAGCACACCTTATTGGCTAGCAACTTTGTTTGGGGGGAAAAAAAGAAGATTGTTCCTGATTATTAGGTGGTAGGTGAAGTTTGACAGCTGGAAAAACAACTTTTGTTGACAATTTATTTTTCCAGTACACCTCACATCAAAAGACCCAATGGATAAAATCTAAAGCAGGCATAAAGTAGTTGCGATTTTTATGCTTATATCTCGAGGAAGGAGATACTTCTTTTTAGCACAATAATTTTTTTCACTGAATCAGAAACCAAATAATGTACACCACAATCTTCTTGGACTGCAATGTATCACATATCAGCCCATGAGCTATTTAACTAGTGCAGCAGTTAACACATTATGTGAGTCCAGTAGTGCACATCAGGATACCCCATTGTGTTAGCTGACCACTGTTTGGTTTACAGTGACATCGCATTGCTCTTATGGGCCATAATGCCACCTCTGCTCACCTTTCAATGTCAGGAGAAAAAACTAAACTCTTCTAACTGTCTTACCAGTTGCCATCAATAAAGTTGTTTCAGCACCTTATTCTAAACATTTTCTGGCTTTAACACCTCAGCACATCAGGCTTGTTACTCTATTACTTAATGAACAGAAAGAAGTTTCTTTTGTTTTTATCCCAAAGGTTAAATTATTCACTTTCCAATCTCTTCTGTTACAACTATAAAAGTCCCTTTTAATAAATTAAGTCCCTATTAATTTACAGTACTAAAATCATGGGAATCTAAATGGAGAGGAAATAGATCTTGTATCTTAATGGATAATAGCAAAAGACAAGGCAATTCATTCAGCTTATATGTTTTTCTCCTCTTGTTAAAAATGGCAATAATACACTTGCTTATGGGGAGCAAGTGATGACAGATTCATTTAAATGCAGCTTTCCATGTCTATTTCAGGACTTGGAATTTTAGTAGAATTATAGAAATGTCAAGCAGAAGGGTTATCATTCCACCATACTGAGGATCAGCCATCCTTGGACTGTACTAGAGAAATGTTTAAAGTGCGTCAAATAGGAAAGCTTTTCATCCATTCCTAGGCCATAGAAAAAAAACCAAGAGCAAGATTTGTTTCAATATTACTAGGCGGAGTCCATCTGACTTTAGGGTAAGGTTTTAATATTGGACTGGATGACTTTACAAGTTTTTTCCAGCCTAAATTATTCTAAGCATTTAGTTCTTCAATCATCTCATACAAAACATGTACAGGCTGTACAGTACACAGGGTAAGTAAGTTACCTAACCATGAACCTCCTCTCAGGATCATTTGTATTCATACAAGCCTCTGGTGGAGAAAGCAGCTAGCAGCTGACTACTGTAATTTCTGGGTTTGCATGTGATCAGGTACGAGATACATGTTCTCCTGTGGCTGATGAAGCACAGCAGAACTGTACCTATGCAAGGTACATTCAGCACGATGGTCTTTGAAAGCTTGTCAGCAACTGACTTTAAAACATCAAGTCAAGGCAGGCATGGGAGAGATCTGCAGCAGTGAAATTAAATGTTTCAAGTGCCATAAACAAATGGCGTATAAATAGGAGCAATTATTTTGGAAAAAGTGAGGACGTGAGCACTGCAAGCACAATTCCCTTTAGGTAATGTATGGAGATTTAATGTTGATGTTGAATATTAATGAATAATAATTGATTTGACTTAGTTATTTGAGAGATAAACCCACTCATTTTTGATCTACAGCAGTTGGTAAACCAGCTAATATGATTATCACCTTTGAGAGCTCCTATCTACCAAACTGCATACCAGGGATTGCAGCCTAATCCTAAAACGTAGCAAGAGGGCTCCTGCTGCAAGCCAGCCTACATCACATACCTAACATAATCTTGCTGCCATGGACACTGAACAGCTAGGGAAAAAATATTAGCTGGAACAAAATGCTTTGATAACTAATTGACTTTATATAGTTCTGTGTTAACGTATCGGTAAAATGCCACCCAACACACCAAGAGCCAAGCTACAGGAAGACAGAGGAAGGATATGTGCTGGCTCTTCTAATGTTTTCTAATGTGGCTACAGGACACCAGCAGTCAGAACTGGGCATAATTAGAAAAAATAAGCCCTTGGAACCCATTTGGTTTTTCCAAACGCTTCACTAAGCACGGTGAAATCAGAAACAAAAGAGAAGGTGGTGGATGGCTCAGGGATGCTTTTTGTGACTCTTGGTATCCAAAGAACACAAAGAACGGGGATATGGAAATGGCATGGAAGCTTAAAAGAAGAGAATAGGCAAACAGTGAATAATATTAATGAGCAGTAAATGTAGCTCAGGTCCATACAAATCTTTGCACAAACATTGGGAAAATGAAAGAAAGGAAGAGGAATTTTTTTGAGTTATATGAACTAGGATGAATTTAAAAGCCACAAAAGCAGGACAAGGCAAACAAGAAGCACCTTGCTTATGTCCATGTGTAGGTAAAACTGAACATGCAGTGTGAATACTCTCTCAAGCTAATCAAAGCAGGACAGGGCAAGGGAGCTTCTAGCAAATAGAAGGCTTTCAGTCAAATTTGAATGGGAAAAAAACTGTGAAAATAACAGAATATATGTAGTAATTAGTCCTACAGGCAGGAAAGTAGTGCTCTTTTTTGCATTTCATCAAACAGAATATAGTCCGCTCTGCCAGTTGGCTTAAGAGGACTTCAAATCACTTGCAACCAAGCTTAGTTCTGGTTAAAGAAAATCCCTCATATGAGAAAGTACACTTATAATTATTTGGATAAATTAAAGCAGTATTTAATTTAGAAAAATGCACAGAATTACAAAAGACTTATAATCTGAACCAAAGTTTTAGAATGAATTTCAAGAGGCTTATAGGAGTCATCTGTACCTCATGGAAAATGATAGAGCTAACTTGGGTAATAATAAGCTAAAATATGCCACATGTGATACCTTCCTTTATGAAGTGTGAGAAAAGTCTGGACAGAGAAAAACCTACCTTCTGCAGACAGGCTTGATTTTTTCCCAGAAATCTAAGCCAGTGTTGTGTTGGTTGAAGTAGAAGTAGACTCATTTTTCTATACAAAAACAAGTTGCCTCACATTTTTCATGTGGTAAAATAGGTCGAAGGGAGTTGATTGTCAAAGTAAAATTGAACCAGAGAACACATTTTACAGGAAAACTGAAAACAGTTAATCCATGAAATAGGACATGTCTTGTATCTTTTTCTGTCCTCAATCACCACAGCAAATAGAAAGGCTGGTCTGCACCATCAGGTTTTTTGTTGAAAGTATTTCTTATTATGAATGTGAAGGACTGAAAATGTGCAAGCCCCTGAAGCCTTCTGAGAATCAGAGCCAGTGACTGTGACAAATAACACTTCCATCAAAGTGATAAGAGGATAAAGGAGCAAAAATTCTCTGTCACCTGGGGGGAGGAAACCACCTGCTAAAGAGACATANTTTTTTTTTTTTTAGAAATAAGTGAATCAAAAATAATAGTAACATCTAAAGAAATGGAGAAGTATTTTTGTTATGTGAGACTGGAATGGATTTCTCAGAGAAGCTGTGGATGCCACATCTCTGGAAAACTTCCAGGCCAGGTTGGATGGGGCTTTGATCTTTACATTCCCTGCCAACCCATGCCATTCTGTGATTCTGTGACTGAAGCCATGGGCTGTTTGATGCCAGATGGCAATCAAACCATCAGCAAATACCTGATCACAATATCCTCTTCATACAGCACTACTTGTAATTAGTTATTTGGGAACAGGATTTTTGATAATGGAAAGGTGGATGCAAGTTTCACTAAGCAGGAGTAGATATTGGGATAAGTATCTATAAAACTGGTGAAATTAGCTCTAGATTACATAGAGAATTGCAACACAAAAAACTCCTTGGTGTTAGAGAGAAAAAGAAAACTGTGGTATTAACACACAAATAACACATAATCAACAGGGGACTCTAATTATCTAGAATTTATTCTTCAGTCCTGCAGGTATTAGTGTTTTACTAAAGGGAAAGTAGCTTAGTAGCTGTTATTTTAGAAGATATGTGTCTTCTTTGCTATAATATCCTTACTCCAGATTTCATTTTCACTCCCTATATATGTGTGGGATGAACTATAATTATGCCTTTTCCAATCTCTGAAGGGCAGCCATTATCCAAAGAGAACCCCACTGTAAGAATGAAGTTGACATGGTATATAAATGAGTAAGCTTTTGACATAATATATGAACCTACTAGCCTTAAAACTTATAGTATTATTTGATTGCAATGATGGTAAAATAGGCAATGCACAAAGGAGAAAAAAACCCCTCACCATTATATTGTATGTGATGCTGATTTAGAAACACATGTCTAATATTTGCACAAAAATGAACTGCAGAGTTCTTTTCACACCGTAGTATTCTGCACACCAAAACACTGAAGCAGCACCACCACTTGGACTAGAGAAAGTCTGTATTTCTGTGCCATGGAGTTAGGGCAAGAATGTGTTATCCAGATACATGACAGAACTTTATTGAATTCAATTCAATTCAATTAATTTGAAGTCCTAAGGTGCTTGAGTAAATTTTAAAAGAACAGTAAATTCAAATAATGACATGCACAGTTTATTGTGTTAACACCAGCAGAAGAAACAGGAGAAGTTTTCACTTCTAGTGAATAAAAAACAATGAGATGTTGCATTTAGTCCTTAAACAGTGACATTCCACTTTGAATATCTACTTACTTTTATTTCTGCAATTTAATCCCAGGTAAGATTCTACATAAACCATGGTGCAAAACCACAGCTATACTTCATTGATTCCTGTCTTTTATGCTAAACATTGCACTACTTATGTAACTAATTAATAGTTAGTTACATACTACTTATGTAAAATAATTAATAGTTTAACTTTTTCATCTCAGTTTTTTGTACTTAAAGGCCCACAGACACAAGATGCAGCTTCCTGTGAAGCCTTGGGAGGTAGAGTTAGCACAAGGGCCTTTGAAAGTTTGCTGAAATCTGAGGTGTTAGGAAGAAAAAAAAAAAAAAAAATGACAAAAAGGTGGGTGAGATTTGTGAGACTGTGAAATAATATCTGATGACAACAAATAAACAAAACGGGTAGATTAAGAAGTGAATTAATTCATAACAATGTGTAAATTATCTCTCCTGTTGGTAATATAGGGACCATTTTGCAGCTACTGAAAATCATTAAGTGACAGTGATATCAATTTTCTGAATTGTCAAACCCTTTTTGTTGGCGTACGGGAAATTCTTTGTATCAGAAAATACCTATTTGTATCTAGTTATAATCCTACTAGAAGTCTGCCCCATTATTTGACAGGGATATAGTCCTGTTCCAGAAAAAAAAAAANTCAAGAATGCAAGACAGCTTTATGTCCTGTTCCAAAAAAAAAAAAAAAAAAAAAAAAAAAAAAAAGGTTCTTTAATACTTATATTGGGAGTTATAGCAGCAATTTTTCTTACATTACAAGAAGGCAAATTTTACAGATTACATGCCTGATTTCCTGTGGAAGTAGAGCTAACACAATCTCATCTGTCTCATCTCTGTATAATTTCCTGCCTCTTTATATCTTTTCAGGGCTGAACATTTTCAGTGAAAAAAATCTCAAAATTACTAAGTCCCACTAATTTAATGAAAATTGGCAATGTGGGGAAGGGAACAGATTTGAATCAGTTAATGTATGGAGGAAAAGCCTGCTCTCTGATTCCAGAGAATCCACAGGGCAAGAAAGCATGGAGGTGAAGGTGACAGTTCTTGTTTTTCCCTCAAACCTGAACTACAGTTTATCTGTCCTGTTGGGGCATAAAAATGCTGACACTTCAGACCCCAGGGCTGGAAAATAACTAATAGGATGTCCTCTCACATATTTCACGTAAGCTACACCTTTGTAACAAATGCATGCCAAGATTTTGCATTTTCCCAGGTTCAGTGCAGTCTTTTAATCATCAGTTATAATGATCCGTAAAATTAAAGAATCCAAGCCATGCTGTTGATAAGGATTAGAAGAGGGAAAAAAAACTGTCTGAAGATAAAATAATAGGAGATTTTTGTATTCAAGAGAAGGTTCTGCTTAGAAAAGAACTTCACATTAGATTTGTCAGAGCACACACTAAAAAGCAAGTGGAACACTTGTCTGCTGCTCTGCACTGGGGCTACAGGGAATTCAGAGAACAAAATTTGCTGAAGGTCTGGAGAAAATCTTACACTAGTTGAAATTTTTTGTCACGATTTCCTCTGTTACCATGAAGAAGATGTGCAAGATGCATTATGAAATTGTTCTGGATTTCAGCAAATGTACAATTTCCATATTCAGTTGAATGAAAACACAAGCAGAGGATCCATCTTGAGGTTAAAAAGCAACTAGAAAACTCTGATAGTCAGCAGAAAATATGAAAGAATACAATTTTTTAAACATTAATAATGATAAACATGAATCTGTTTCAAATAAGTCAATATTCAGAATACTTTAGCACTTCACAAATCTTCACTTGCTTTGTGTATGCATGTAAATACAAATGGAGCCATGCAAAAATTTTTCAGCATGCAACCTCTTTTTCTGGTTGCAAATAATTAATTTCTGGATTGAAAGAAAACAACTAAGGATTACAATGTGTTATTATAGGCTGGAATTGTATATTCACATATGGGCATATTCATAATTCTCTATATAACTCTCTTTAAGCAGTAAACATGTACAAACATGAATATACCTGTGATGTATGTACAGTGGAATCCAGAAAAGCAAGCATTCATAAATCAGATACTGTTATACTGACATGGAATTTTTTTTCCCTTCTCTCTTTTTTTTTTTCTTCTTTTTTTTTTTTTTTTTTTTTTTTTTTTATGAGGAAGTAACCCACCAGAGGTCCAAATACAAGCCACACTGTAAACCAGCAGGAAAAAGAAATGGAACTGCTTGAAATTCTTCTGAAGGTCTGGTTAATATCTGACACATTTCTGATTCCTTTGCAGGGCTGAGTTACCACACACCTCTGGCACACAATCTGCTGCTGCCTCGGTTTTATTTCTGGAGGGTGCTGATGTGGGTAACTTGCAAGAGATGGGGAATATTTGATGCCCACAAAAAGGTGATGAGACCACTAAGACTCTGTAATAAGTACATACTGGATTAGCTGGCATCTGCATCCTTGCAGGATGGGCATAAACAGACCTCTTTCCCTTTGCTAATTCCTTTCTCAGATCTGTGTTTATCAGATTTTTCATGGTCTTTTTGACTATGACTTGAAGTTCTTCTTAACTACATACAGAGAATGGCACAAATCATCCTGCCCCAAGAATGCTCCTAATAACAGACTGATTTTTAGCCTAAGAGAAAACAAGAAACCAAACAGATCAGAGGGGAAAAAATGGCCCATGCTCAAAACTATTGCTTTTGCCACAGTTGCTCAAATGGAGCTGGAAACAGTGAAAACAGAGGGTCTTTTGCCTCAGTGGTACCCCATGGTACCACATAAAAACCTCAGCCTGATTCCCAGGGCTGAATACTGATAGGGGAAAAGCTGAAGTGTGGATCAGTCAGCGTGCTACATTGCAGCAAGAATAGGAGCTAATGTATATCTCAGTGTGTTAATTAGTGGAACATTGATTGCAAGCCTTGGGAAATGACAGTAGAAATAGATTCTCTTTGAATTTAAAAGCATTGTAAACTTGTGCTTGAGGATTATTTAACAACAGATTTCCTTCTATCAGATAAGTAATAATCAAACACTTTTAAAAGTGGGAAAATGTCAAAATTTTAGGCATTAATACTTGATTTAACTGGGTTAGTCTAAAGGTTCGTGCATACCCTCAAATGAAAATACGTTCGTTTTCACGGCAGAAAAAAGAACACCATTGGGAAGCGAGAGAACGGTTTATTTTGGAATAGAAGGATCACCCTCTAGAAGGATTCAGTTCATCTACATCAGGTCCCAAACAATTGGAAGAAACATTTTCATATGTTTCCCCAATAGATTTTAGCTTGGTTTTTAGTTGCCTGCAACCTGAGGTTGCCAGCAATTCTGGCTGACCCCTGAATGTGAAGCACAATTTTAAATGCCTGAGAGATGCCCTCTGGTTTCTCTGGGCATTCCCTTGTATCTCGACACCACTCCAAGAATGATTTACCCTGAATAGCAATCCTCTGGCAGTGCCCCCTCTGCTCCAGGGGTGAAAGCTATCCCCCCTCCTATTTTTTGCTGGATGCCAAATATACCTGTACAGCTGACCTAATGGGGAAGGTTTGGTTCCTTCATGAAAATCAATGCCTGAAGAACTCTGCAGAAAAAAAAATCTATGATTTCCATTCAGGTTTGAATATATTCTAAATAGGAACCTCAGACTCCTAAATCATGTCAGCCCCCCCTCTTCCTACCAATACATCCCAAAAAGATTTAAGGAAAACTCCTCCCATCCACACTTGGCACCTTAGCCACTCTCTCCTCCTGAAACAACTCTACCAATGGGGTATCTTGCTGCATCAATGTTTTGTGTTTCCTTCCCCAGTATATGGACCAAACTGCACAGGGAAAACCCTATAAATGAATGTAAAGAGCTAACACCTTCATCATTAACTACTTGAATATTCATACTGGTGGTGTTGCTCTTCAGCCTCTTTTTCCAGCTCTTCCCCTTCTTCCTTCCCCTTGCTCTGATTGATCTCACTCAGGCTTACAAAGAGACACATATGTCTTGGGATAAGGAGTAATTAATTAAGGAACAAACAGTATAACCCAAAGAAGCAAAACCTCCCAGGAATGGATATCCATTGTTTATTTCATACCATCAAACTAATAAGTGCTCCTAGTTTTTCATTATATTGCTTTAAATTCATGTCCACTACATGACTGCTATGAAAAAATTAAGCTATCCATTACAATAACAGCCCTTAGTACGTTCATATTCTGTTTTCAAAATGCTTTGTAAGCATTATATTATATTATTTATATGGTATACATTAAACTCCTTGCAACAAACAGATAAAACTATTGTTTTCTTTCAGCTAGAATATGGCATATAGAATACGGATAATATGAAGATGAGCATCCACAAAGCAGTGGCTTCAAGGAAGGCCACAAAGATGATCAGAGGGCTGGAGCACCTCTTCTGTGAAGACAGGCTGAGAGAGTTGGGCCTGTCCAGCCTGGAGAAGAGAATGCTCCAGGAAGACCTTATAACACCTGCCACTACCTGAAGGGGGCTTTCAAGAAAGCTGGAGAGGGACTTTTTACAAGGACATGTAGTGATAGAACACGACAGAATGTCTTTAAACAGGAAGAGGTTGGGTTTAGATGAGATAATTAGAAAGAAGTCCTTTATTCTGCCAGTTGTGAGGCACCAGAACAGGTTTCCCAGAGAAGTTGTAGATGCCCCATTCCTGGAAGAGTTGCAGGTCAGGTTGGATTGGGCTTTGAGCAACCTGGTCTAGTGGAAGGTGTCCCCTACCCATGGCAGGGGGGTGGAACTGGGTTACTTTTAAGGTCTCTTCCAATCCAAACCATTCTGTACCTATGGTTCTAAGACTGTCACAGCATCTCTTTTATTTTTATTGTATATTCTGAACATAATCTCTCAAAAGCCAACCTCAACTGTAGCTGGTTTTGCTCACCTGTTTCTCTCAAAGGTAGAATTAATGTGTGTGAGGCATCTGGACTCAGACATTGCTGCTCTTTAAAAAGTGCAGATCCATAAGGCATCTGGGGTTCACTTCCACATCCTTAGCTTCCACTGCCATCCTCCCAGTCCCTCCTCCTGTGTGCCATCATGGTGTTCACTCGCAAGAGGGGCTGCAAATCCCAACCAGCAGGTGCTGCTGCTTCTGTGTGCAGCAGATACCCGGGTCTTACATGGAGTGCTTTGATCTACCAAGCTACTGAATGATATTTGCCTGTACTTATGTATGCAAAACACTGTGTGCAATTTAGCTTGAAGAATATATTAATGCTAATTAGACTTCATATTATAAGAGATGAAATTCTATCACCGGTTCACGTTTAACCTCTGCTGTTCCCATTGTCATTGCTGCTGACTCTTCCATCATTGCCATTTCTGAGGATCAAAAGTGACAGTAACTCTGGCCCAAAAACCTTGAAGGAGGCAAAATATCCAGTATGCTTTTGCATGAAATTTTTCAGTAAAATGTGGAAGCTGGAGCACTTGAGTAAAACTGAGTATCTTTCCTTTGATTTGCTTTGAATGGGTGGGGATTTAATTCATGGCTGAATGACTCCCATGTAACCAGAATTTTACCATCAGCTATCATTCTGCTTAACTTAAGTAAAATAACACTGAGAGACCCCACAGTCAGGATTTTTATTGTCTCCAAACTTGGAAATACTCACCAAAACCTACAGCAAATATAAACTTCATTACATTTTTGCATCCTATATCTCCTTTCTGCTTATAGAGTGATACCTGAGAATAAAATTGCTATTAATTACTATTCCCTGTACATCTTTCAAAGACAAACTAAAAGGAGACAAAATGTAGCTCAGAGAGGAACAATGTTCAATATTATAGTAAAACTATCTGATTAATAGAAGAGGACCATATAAGATTGCTTTGACAGCTCTTTTAATTTCAGACATAGCCTTGTTGTCCTGACACACACAGAGTACTACAACATTAAGTCACTCCATCTTCTTCCTCCCTGCAGCAAGTTTTGATCTCCAAGACTGCCTATAGTTTTAGTTAATACAGTGATGAGTTTAGAAATAGTCTACAGTCTTTAAAGCTGGTATCAGGGCATTTCCGTCTTCTGACTTGCATCTAGTAATTTAATTTTAATACTTAGGTGTTTGTGCTGTGCTTTTGTTTTCAGAAAAGTTAATGAAATTAAGTGATCTCTTAGAAATACTTTGGTGTCTTCCTGAATAAGATTAAATAAATGGAAGAATATTCTAAACATATAAAATAGAACAGCTAGGAAGGATAAACGAAAAGCTGAGACATATTCACACCAGACTTTTGACATCCTGTAGATGCAAACACATGTGGACTCCAGGTGGGTGACTGTCTTAGATGAAGATGGGAGCTTTAAGTACTACAATTACTTCCCAAATTCAGAATAGTGATCTACTACAGAAAGCCATACACCCTGGTGAGGGTATTTACAGGATAAATTCCAGCCTTATAATCCTACCATGGGATATAGTGTGAAAAAAAATAAAAATAAATCAGTGAATGTAAGTAGTTTTAATGCCTTTTGAGACCTCTGGCAATGTGCAGGCTCTCTGCTGCAATCGCTCTATGTCTACCTATATCTCCACAGCCCACAGAAGGGTAAGAAATAGAGGAAAATAAGATTCTTCCATAAGGCAGCAATAGAACTAATTTGAAATGTGTCTTTCACTAGCACAGCTCATTTTTTGTACCTGGACCTTATTTTGCTTGCCCTGGTTTTGGACCTCTGTCCCTTCACCAAGTACAAAGATGATATTTAAGAGACATATCAACATACAGAATTAGTGAGCACATTATTAAAGTAAAGAAAAAAATATTTTCCTCTATCAGCTTACAGTTTAGTAGACTTCAATGAATAGGAATCTGGGAGGCATAATTTCACAACTTGGATGATAGACAATACAAACAATAGTTTGATAAGAATTTATTTTGGGGAAAAGTGTGATGCCTTTGTTTTAATTCAAATGACAACTTTGACTTTTTGTGTCTCTGGTACTTATACAAAGACTATGTCAAAGCAATAAAACAAGATCATAGGCTCCAAGTCCCCATGGGGTTATTGCTAAAGCCTCCTGAAAGTATACTGGTATAGTTTAGAGCTATAATACACATTCAATACTATTCCCTTTGTGAGGTGATTTGACATGAAAAGAGCTGCACTAATCCATTCAGTTTGGCATGGGTGATGGTTTGAAACAATCCGTTTTCTTCCAGAGAGACTAGCAAATAAGTAGAAAGGGGTAAAACTGAAGACTTTGGTCATTACTGACCTCGGCCTTAATGGAAATAAATTACCCTGGGAGAAAGGCTCGAATATATGCCTCACATTGAAAACGGGTGATTTTTTTAAACTAATTCTAATACTTTTCTATTCAATAGGTGGAAAAAAGTAATAATCAAACTCCTATATTCAACATATTTTTCTGAGAATTTATTACTGCTACATAGTAATAACTTGTTTATTATTGTTACTTATTTTGTACATGTTAAAAACAATTACATCAGTTTAAGGGCAACAGAAATAGTAAATCAAATCCTTCTTTCATTTGCAATGTTATTTGCTGAGGGCTTTGCAACCATTACACTACAGCATGTCCACAACCTAAAAGGTTGACTAAATAGCACTCTTTGGTGTTTTGTAATTCCAAATGTCAAGTATTTCACAGTTCATGTGACCTTAACCAGGGGCAAATTTACCTTTTTCTGACAATCAGGACTACAGAAAAAGAAACCCAGCAGTTTACTAAAATGCACGCCCATATCTATGTGTAAATTATGAGAAAGAAACAATGGGTCATATCTGAAAAAGCTGGTTGGATTTTTCATTACATTTCATGAAAAATCAGATTTTAAGCAGTGATAAATTTGTTGTAATGGCAGAGGGTGAAAAATTGGCACCAGCTGATCTCTTTTAATTAATTATGAAGGACAACTTGGAACAGCAATTATAAATAAACCAAATTAAAAATTCATTTTCCATAGCTCTTCTGCTAACAATCAGAAATAGCTGCCAAACAGAATACTTTCATGGATTTCAATATTAGGAACCTGGCTCGAGAAAGCTGTCTTCCATACTGAGCAATGTGAATAAATCAATCAGTTTGTGGCACACTTCTCCTTATAGGGCTTTCCTCTGCCTCTCATGTGAATCATTGCTGCCCATGGAACTGCACATGCATAAAATTACATGAGAAGTGAATCATCCCCAGCATGCAGCCATTAGCCCACCATCCTGAAACTACTAAACCATCTTTCTCAGTCACACCTTGAACCTTGGCAACAGTGATGAGTTTAGCCTTGCCCCATTTCATTGGGTAACAACAAATCAAAAGTAAATTAAATCTTTTTATAGCATCTTTCATTGAAAGAGCTCTCACATAGCCTACCACAGAAGAAAGGACATTGGGAAATGTCATGAAGAAGGCTCATCAGACACACCAAGTCAGGTCCTGTTCTTAACATGCTGTCTGTCTCTCCCACTACAGAGCTGGCCCTCCATACAACTTGAGCAATTTTTGAAAAGAAAAGTAAGGTTTTCCAAGCTAGCAAAACTGAAAATCAGTAAAAGGAAAAAAAAAAATAGAATTAATCAGACTGATGAAATACAGGACATTGTATTCATTACACAACTGCATATGTCTAAATGTTGCATTACCCTCTCTGGGTAGGCTGGTCCTGGGTAATAGTCTTGTTTGTTGTCAGCATGAGCCTTTGCTGGAGACTACAATGCAAAACTTTAACATGACCTTGTTATCTGCTTTTCACAAACAAACCCATCCCTCTAAATGGCTGGGTCGGGCATCTTCCTTTACTGCTCTAGTTTACACTTTAGCAGAGCTTTGAGCTTCCAAGCCTCAACAGTGCAGCACAGGAAGACCTTGTCTGTTAGGTTTCCTCTGATCTAAAACACAGTCAAAAAAGAAATATCAAAAAAGAATTGCACTTTGTTTGCCACACTTGAAATTGGGTGAAAAAGTGTAACAACTCCACTCTTGAGTTCTCTGTATAAAACTTGAAGAGTTTTAAGAGAGAAAAAGAGTTTGAAATGAGAAAACCTAAGGAGGAAAGAATAAAAGGATTGTAGTTTTCAAGTGGCCTGAAGCACAGCTGCATAATGTAGAATAAAATATATGCTTGCTTTAGGGTAAGAGCATAGCAAACTGCAAAGCTCCACTTTCAACAATGAGATAAGCATGTCCAGAGAAGATTTATTTGCTTCTCTGTCTATCAGTGTTATGCTTTACTATCCTTGACTGCAAACAAGAGATTACAAAGGTAAAGGATCTGATGTCAGTGCCAAAAGAGGACTCTTCTCATATATTACTAAGCACATGTTTAGTACTCTTCAGAATCAGATTCAACTTATTGAAATACTGACTCAATCGAAAAGCCTGTGAAAATTGCCCTTGCCATTAACATGGCTGAGTTTAGAAAAGAACTGAAGTCCCTTTTGTGTATCTTTGGTGTTTCTGTCCAAGATAACCTGTGATTATTTGCCTTTGATATTATAAGACTCTAAACCAGCAGGGAATCCACTTTTTTTTTTTTTTCACTAGTGCTTCAAATGTGAATAGATCACAGAAAGAGGCAGGAACAGCTGCTATTTCTTCACTCTTGGTTGGTGACAGAACTTGCATTTTATTATAGGGTTGGGATGAGAAGCTGATCTTCTCAGAATATATGTTCCTGGGTTGGTATGTGCACTCAGGAGCTGATATGTTATCAAAATTATTCTATCTCAGTGCTGATGTCACAGCACTTTATGCTACCACTCCAAATAATTACCTAAGATTATCACACAGTTCATGGATTTTCTCTGACTTTGATGAAAAACAGACACTACAGAAAAAGACAGTGTTACCTCAGGATAAGGGACAAAAAGAAGCAGCAACCACTGACCTTTGAGATGTTAAAATTATCAAAAAACCTCCCATTTCTCAGAATTATAATGAACTTCCTTTCCTTACAATGTTTTGGTTTGGTTTGGTTTGGTTTGGTTTGGTTTGGTTTGGTTTGGTTTGGGGTCTTTTTTTGGGTTTTTTTGTTGGTTTGGTTTTTTTTCTCAGCCCAGAATTTATTACCGTATTAAAAAAAAAAAAAAAAAAAAAAA
>VWZN01018906.1:206160-245350 GCA_013396955.1 Regulus satrapa | reverse complement strand
GGTTCGGGAAGCTGCTGTGCGCCCTGGAACAGCTCCCGCCGCGCCTCGTCCGTGCTGCTGCTCCGAGGAAGCATCCTCAGCGGTTTGCCTGTCCTGTGCCGTAACCAAGGGCATTTGATTTTCACAAGCGTTTAACCGAGGTACGTGTTTTGTGGCCTGCGCTCGATCGTTCACAAACGTCTTCGGTGAACGTCTTTTGAAAGAATGTGTATTTAGCCTAACTCACTTGGCGGCTTGGCAGAGTGCTTGAATTGAACGAACGCTCCTTGGGTTTGGAGAAATTGCTTTCGGCAGAGGCAAAAAGGGGAACGCTCTGGGAAAGCGTAGGGACAGCACAGGCTGCACAGCTTCTGGAAGAAGGGATGCAGAGAGAAGGGAGGCACAGGCTGTTTTCTTCTGCTGAAAGATGCTGCAGCCCAGGGGTGTGATAGTGCAGACCATGGGGTCATTACTGTGCAAGCAAATTCTTGGCTCAGAGGGCATAAGCACAGACTGCCACCCGTGTGCTCTTTCACATTGTTTGCGGAAAGATGACGGGGAATGGATTGCTCCCTCTGCAAATAAATTGTAACATGCCTATCCAGTGTAGTGGGAGAAGAGCTGAGCTTATACAGCACAGCACAGGAAAAAACCACAGGGTGGATGCACAAAAATGTGCCCTTTGCAAGCACTTTATGTCTGCCTAAAAGCTGTTTCAACATCATCTTGCTAGATGTAATAAAGTTTGGAACAGAAATCAAGTGAAGCAAACTCTTCTTTACCCTTGGAAATGCTAAACAGTTAGAGAAAAATTGTGAAAATAGTGGTAAATGGCTGAGAATTTGCCACATTGATTAATAACATTTATATAAGAAAAGACAATCAGGAATGCATACTAGCCATTATTACACTAATTCTTAGCTTATTACAGCAGAATGGGAGAAAGATGGATAGGAGAAATATGTAAAATCTGGACCATATGAGATGCATAGAGTGCTGGCAGTTGTATTATGATAAGGGATCCAGCTAGAGTGTCATATCTGTTTCCTTGTGATTTTGCTTTTTATAGTCATTTTGAACACACTCTAACTTTCCTGTGCCTGAACAAACCGAAACAAAAGGCAGCCTGAAACCACCAGCTGCCTTCTCTCTGCTCTTAAGCCAAGAAGGGCTTGATCTCCTTAGGGATGGTTGCTGGTTGTAGCTGCGTACTGGCTGCCTTCCTTTCCCACCTCTTCCTTGGACTGGGTCACCCCTGTCACCCAAGGCAGGGAAAGAAAAGGCAGGCATGTCCCTGCTGCCTCTCTCATGTTTCCCCAGCTTTCCTGGGTCCTGGCACACAGGCTGGCCTGCCTGCAGGCTGCTACTTGCTATATCCTGTACGTGTGCTTTGCTCTCAACAGGATACATGCTGCAGGACCTGGAACTGTCTTGGGCTATTTCAGCCTCCAGGTTTAATCCAGTACTATCACATGTATATATGTGAATGTATTTGTCTTGGGAAGTTATTGCTGTGGGCATTTTGTTAACCTTTTCAGATGTAAAATGCTGAACTGGGATAACTCACCCCTGCAAAGTGTCTTTGCTCAAAATTGGGTCTTACTGGTGCAGTGCAAATTGGAAGTTGTACTCTGTAAATTCTCCATCAGAGGCAGGAAGCAATGGAGCCTTTGATCCTTGCGCCCCATCTACACAGAAGCAGAATAAGAATTATCTCAATGACAAGAGTACATTCAGAAGTTGCTGAAAAATCTGGTGTTTCTGATAGGTCTGAGACTTGGAATATAAATACTAAAAAGTCAGTAAATTTTCACCTCTACCTCCTGCACTCTTTTGCAAGCAGTCCTCCCCCAGTGTCTTCTTGACTGCGGTTGTATCCTTTTCCTGGCTTGCACAGGGGAAATCCTGTTACAACACAGTCAATCCATGGCGCTGCTGCAAAAAACCACCTTTTTAGCCTGCCACTTCATCTGCGTCTCCCCTCTTTGTCAGTCCTTCTGCTGCTCCCTCTTTCCCCCTGCATTGGACATGTCAGGCTGAGGCTTCACTTTCAAGCGTCCTTGACATTCACCCTGTACGTGATGTACCAAGACTCCTGTTTTCCCCAGATGTACCCCTGGGCTTTGATTAGTCTGTGCTCTCAGCATCTTTCTCCCTCAAGCTATCATCTTTGCATTTCTCCGAGCTCCACCTTGTGCTTACTTGTAGCTTCATATAGGCACCTTTGTCCGTCATTCCTTTAATCTCCTTGAAATATCCCAACATATTCACTTTGGTTTGATGCCTTCAGCAGCCTTCTGATGAGATGCTAAGACAAGCCCTCAGCCCGTGTTGTCACCATCCCTGCCACTGGAATTACTCTTGCCCTGGATTGGAGCACAACATTGTCCTCTAAAGCTAGGACATTGGAGAGGCAGTTGTTAAACAGACCACTCTATCTAGCACCAGCAGAAACTCTCCTTCCATAGCCTACAGTAGCCTCACTTGCTCTTTTTTGGCATTTCAGGAGCAACCCTGCCCCCTTATGCTTGCACAGCACAGCTTGGCTCGCTGCAGCTCCCTTTGCAATCGTGTTGTTTCTTTCAACAGCCTAAGCTGTTGCAGCCTGTTTTGCAAACAGGGACTCTATGTGAATATTAGGCAAACAAATATGCCATGGTTTCTTTGTCACGGGAGGGCATGCATGCAGCCTGTCTCAGTAAAATAAGGAATGGTGTGAGGATAACGATTTTCTGTTACAGCAGTAAGAGGAAGCAGAAAATTCAAAGGAGAAGGGTGTTTTCTTACTTTTCTTGGTAAAGCATGCTGAGGTACCAGGAACCAGAGGTACAGTGAGTTCCTGTGATAGCACATCTGTGCCGAAAACATCCTTGACATTTAAGTGTACAGTATGTAGTTGATACTGAATTTGCCTTTTTTTTTTTTGAGAAGAAAAGATCTGAAAATGTATTAACAGAAATTTCTGTTGAACCGAGTGTAAAAAAAATTGTGTCCTAGGTTTATATTGTGACAAGGTTCCTAAGAAGGTTGAAATTAAATCTGCTTGACATTTTTGGGTGTGATATGGATTTATAAAATTTGTGATTTATAAAATGTATTATTTTACCTGCTGTTTTTATAAAATATCTTAAAACCAGTATATCAGCTGAATTGTGCAATAGAAAAGTGTTTTCTTATTGTTCAGGACTCTGCTTCCTGGGTCACCACTTTGTTAGTTAAGGACCAATAACCCTTTGACTAGCAAAGTTAAAGGGCACTTACTGTTCAGCAGAGCTCCTTGCTATAGTCTGTCCAGAATTCTCTTGAGACAGGAGTGGACGTGCCTGCATGGAGTGGGGGAGATGAGGGCTCTCAGGTACGCTCCTGTGTGCCGACATGTCATCAACATTGGGCAGGAGGATGTGCTGCAGCCCTGGGAGAGACAATAGAGACCTTAAATCCATTCAGTTCCAGATTTAGCCACACTTTGTCCTCAAACTGCATTCCTTGTAGATGAAGAGGATGTATATGATATTCTTGAGGGGTTTTCCCCCTCCGCCTGGAGCTGAACCTGAGAGTCTAAGCACTGCAAGTTTTTAGTTTGGTAAATGAATGCAAGCTCTGATAACAAGGACTGCTTGCCCTTGGTATTTTATCTGGTAGGTTTTGGTCTGAGTAAACAATGTGCAGGAGCTGAAGCACTACCTCATGAGAAGTGTGGTGGCATCAGGAAGGGCAAACAGCCCTCCACTGCACTGGCCCCTGGACCTCAGTTGTGGAGTCCAGTGCTGTTTTGCCTGTCTGTGTCAAATAAAAAAGATGTCATTGGGAGCCCATGTGAAGAGTCAGGCGTGAAGTAGTGAAGCTTAATTAACTTTTGTTTGTTCTGAGATTAATTATATCAGTGCCTTGCCACACACATGTATGTTGGATAGAGTCTCCTGGGAGGCTTATCAGTTGGTGGGATGCTCCACACAGCCTTTGGAAAGAAGGGGTAGCAGAACGGGAAGACTCAACCATGAAAGAAGGCAACAAGGCCAAAGCAGTTGAAATACTTTCATAAGCTTGTTCCATTGAAGAAAATGGATTTTAATGGAATTTTCATTTCTCATCAAGTAGCCATTCCACACTACACTAGATTTTCTGTTCAAACACAACTTCCAAATCGGATTGCAAGAAATCAAACAAGAAGTTAAAATGCAGAAGTTCAGGATTCTTGACATCTGCTGGTTTCTCCTCTTCCCTGCCTAACCTTACCCTGGACCTCCTTTCCAGCTGGGGACCTGAGATCTGTCACTTTGACAGTGACACCTTAGTGTCTGTTTTAGCCTGTAGAAGTCAATTACCAAGAGTAAAAGCTGTTATGGGCAAACAAATGGCTGTGTGAACCTTCATGTCTTCTCTGCTTGGTCACCCACTGTCATTAAACTTCAGGAGCTCAGATCTGTTTGATATTTCTGCCTGGGTTGAATTTGGCTGAGAGTGGCAACAGAAGTTATTCAGAGTGGCAATAAGGGGAATAAATTTTGTATTTGCCACCAAGAAATCAAATACGACCCATCACTATGATCAGCAAAGAGTAGGCTGTTGAGTTTTGAGTGGGTTTTTTTTCAGCAACCTGTATTTTTTCACTGGAAATAAAAAAAACAAAAAAACCCAAAAAAAACCACAAACAAACAAAAACCAAACCAAAACAAAACTTTTAACAATCCAGCACAGGAAGGAGACTGATGTCCGTGGTCACTGTCCTTTGGGTGGGATTCAGATTGATGGTCTCATAGGAAGCTAGAGCAGGAGGACCCCATTTCTCTAAGGTTTCAGAGGCACAGCAGTGAGACTCCTTACCCTTCTGCACATCCTGAGAGATAAAAGGAGCAGATAGATCCCTACTCCTTGCATCTCTGACTGGCACAGTGAACGAATACACTGTTTGGGCCAAATCCTTCTGTAGGCTACTGCTGCAGCTGAAATGGTAAAAATAACTGTGAGGGGCAATTAGAGTGGTGCAGTAGGATGAAGGACTGCGGGATACAACTGGGTATGGCAAGGGGTCTTCTGAAGATAAGCTTGTTGATGTTCTGGTCCAAGTACTTCTCTGTTCTTCAAAGATAATTAGAAACTCTGCCCTCCCCACCTCACTGTGTACACTTGCCATTTGAGAATGAATGCCTGCACTTAAGAAGCCTGGAGGATGTCTTGGGTTTTTCACTTCATGTTTTATCAGCCCAAGACTTGGTAGGCTGTGGTCCACTTGCCTTGCTGGAGGTTGTGGCACTGTTGTATTGAATGAAGTGCTAAATGGGCAAAAGCAGTGGTCTGTGTATCTGGGGAGAGATGGACTAACAAAAGATTCTACCAAGAACAAAGAGGAAAATAATTTGTATTTGCCTTGGTTGAAGATACAACCCTGTTGCAGAGATCTATTTCTCTTTCCCCCAGGAAAGAAATAAAGGGGAGGAAAAGGGTCTCTGCTATGAGCATACAAAACTGAGGAGCATAAGGTAGACCTCTTGGCTTTGTGAGGCATATTTGCCAGACAAAATGCATACAGGGGCTGCTGTACCCCCTCTCCATCCTGCCTCAGCCTCAGAAGCAGTTCTGGACAAGGTGACAAGGGTGCACACCCTCACATCCAGATCATATGCTGGGTCCATCTCTGGGGCTGCTGACTTTGGGGTTCAACTACAGCCTCCTACCTCTCCTTCACAAAGAGATGGTCAAGAAGCTGTCTGACTCCTTTGCACAGAACATCAATATAGTCAGTGCTATCAAAACATTTGGATTTCAACAGTACTGTCTTTTAACAGCGCACTAGATAATTTTCTTTATTGAACTTGGAGAGGCTTAAACCACAAGTGATTCAGTGACTGAAGGGATGAAAGGAGCACAACAATGCATCAACATCCATCCCCAGAGATCTGCTTCTCTAACACAGTCAAACCAAATGTGCTGAAGGGGCAGAGCTCTAAGATGCACAATGATTGTGAAGGTGTCTTTTCTCTCCCAGAGGGAAAAATCTGTTTGCGAGTGGCCCCTCCTTTGCTTTAACCTGTATCATCTGGGATTGTTTCTTTATACACAAGAAATTAAATTTATTTTATTAAAACAATTCAGGGGCTATGTTTTAATTTTAGGTATTGAATGCATGTAGCACACAAAATCCCTTCTAGATATTCTTGTGCATATAACATATTCAGTTTGGATATTTCAGGTATGTGAAAATTTAAACTGCAGATAGTTGGAAATGAAGAAAATGAATAAATAATAGTGTGTAGTCCAAAGGACCTGATTCCTGGCAAGAGTCTTTAGGGTATAATATGAAATGAATTGGAGAGCAGATACAGTGCTCTAATGCTTTAAAAGGTGTCAGGGGACAGATGTCTGTCTTGGTTCTGGAGCACACGCAGAAGAGGAGAAAGGTGTTATCAAAGCTTGTCTGTAAAGCAGAGTTCAGAATCGTGGTTTTGATACTGTACTTCTTGTGCTGTAACTGGGCAGCAGAAGGATGTTGTTAGCAGGAATAAAACACAAGCCAGGAATCCAGTTGGTTTGGGTTTTTTTCTAAAATTTCTCCCAGTAAGAGCAGTCAACATGCAGCACTTGCCCCTTCTTTATTTTATTATATTGCAGTTATTACTAAATTCTTCCACTTATATTTGTTTTTATAGGGGCTTTTCTCAGCCTGCAGTCCCTTTAGATTTGGGCGTGATCACCGACCACATCCTCTGCATTTGGCTTCTATTTCCATATCTTTTTCCTGATTGTAAGTATTTTATTCTTTCTCCTTGCTCATTTTTCATTTACTTTTAAAGACCAGATTTAAGTCACGGTTTCTGTGTCTGATCCCAGGTTACGACATCTTTGATTTACATTGTTATAAATGATTCTATAATCTGCAGATCCATGGGAAATGTAAATTAGAAAATCATCGGAGCCTATCTGAATTAATCTAAGTATTCATATGGCTCAGAGGGTTTCCTTTTTCCAGCCCCACACAAACCCCGAAACAAAATATAACTGGATTTTAACCTGCATCCAAGCCATCTGGGCACTTGTCTTCTTTGATTTCCAAGGATATAAATTTAAATAATAATAAAAAAATGAAACTAGATCATAAATTAAAAGGAAAACATAGCTTGTGGCAGGAAATAGTTTTTCTTTTCCTTCTGTGCTCTATTTTATTTAGTCAGTTGGCAATTGATCCTGTTTCCCAGGCAGAGTGGAAAAGGGATCCTCTCCTCCTGGAAGGTCCATCTGCAATGGGAAAAAAAAAGCATCCTCCTTACTCATGGCCTTTTAATTGCCAAAGGCATGTATCAAAAAAAAAAAAAAAAATGTTAAGGATCATATTCTTGGTAAACTCCAAGCTAGAAGTTATTCTTTGCCTTTCCTAACTACATTTTCAATGGAATAAAATGTTTCTCATGTCTTTTTTTTCTGTCTAGAGCTACTGTTTTGTTTAGTTACGTGATGGTAAACTGCTACACTTTTCCAGTCTAGAGCTTATTGCCTTGCAAGGCTGAAGTGTTTCTGGTATGTAAAATTCATTCAGTCCTTTAGCATGAGCATGCAAACATATTTTTATTGACATTAAATATTTCGTGTTACATGTTTGCTGGAAGGGAAATACTGGTAATATAGGAAGGAAATATATGTAGAAAACAAAGGCAGTGAGGAGGAAGATCAAAGAATTAAACCAGGAGCTCCCTGGCCTTCATACATATATCAATCTAGTGAAAAGTTGCTGCCAGCTTTTGGAACCGGCCACTATGATGGAACCAGGGGAGGGGCAACACTTCTTTAGGGATGAGTAAGTCTTATCTTAGAACTGGCATCACCATATCACCTGGGAACCTGCACAATCTTCCTCCTGCTCTTCCTGCCCTGTTACAGCATATTGAAGTTTGGCCAGAGGAGGGACTTCTCTGTTGTAACTGTGCTAAAGGCAAATTAAGATCTCATCTGTTAGGAGATTTTTACAATGAGGGCTACCTAGGATAGCTTCTATCTATAAAAAACCAGCTCATAGGAGATTGTGACAAAAGTGTTAGTTTATGTAACATACAAATGCTGGTTTTCTTTGATGTCAATTTGTCTCTCTACTTAAACATTTTGAAGACACTGAAATAACCAAGGTATTTCTCAGCTTGTAGTCACAAAAACACAGGAAGGACCAAGAAAACGAAGTGCTTTTCTGTGGCTGATAAATTCACAAGAAATTGAGTCTACCAGACCTACCTTTGCTGTCTGTTCCTCAATTTTTAGGGTTTCAGTGGTGTATGTGCCATTAAATTATATCTGACTGAGCCTGGAGAAATAGAGTTGTTGCATCAAGATATATGAAGAAACACAGTGCAGACGGCAAAGCATTTACAGCATTGGAACTGTGAAAAAGCTCTGTTCCTGCCATCCTGGAGAGTGTTGCAGTCTCATTTAATATTCACTTTAGTCTGAACTGGGAGATGGCTACTGTCTTAGCAATGCTAAAGATTAAATTACATATGTTACATATAATTTGGCACTCAGGGCATATGCTAATAGTGAGACCTCTGCTTCTGACCACATTTGCATTTCCTTACGAAATGGATTTTCTGGCAGGTACCATCAGATATGCAGTAGCAGGCTAGCTTGGGCATGGCCGCCCAGGCGTGGAACTGCTGGTACCTGGGGCTGGCCTCTTACACAGAGATGTCTTGCCTGATCCCTCACCTGCTCAGTTTGCCCTTCTTGTGGTGGATGTAACCTAGCCCATCTCCTACTTACCACAGAATAAAAGGCAATATGAAAAACTCCAACTGAGACTGCCTACAGTATCTGCCAATTTGGCTTACCCCTGGAAATAAGAGTTGTTGTCCTCATCTGTGAAAGGTATTAGTACCAAAGACATGAACGGAGAAACAATGCACAGCTGTGAGAATATACCTAAACTCTGGCTCTGGTTGAAAAGCCAGGATGTAGAAATGACACCATGTATCTAAGAGAGCCTTTCCTTTTTTGCCAACACTCATATTTGAGGACCAGAGTAGCAGAACAAGGTTTTGCTATCCTGTACATCTAAAACCAGCAGAGTGTGGAGGCAGAATCTGTGCCTTCTTGGGCCAGTGAATTATTTTACTGAAATGCGTGAATCTTCTAGGCAGATTGTCCATCAGAGCAGCAAGGCTGTGTAACAATGGAGCAATAGCAGCAAGAAAACTCAACCACAGTTAGAAAAGCAGAGTATAACCTGGGCCTTTCAGCAGTGAGGCTGGACTGGAGGACTCAGGGACCCTCCTCAAGTCACACAGCCCTGTCCTGGCATTGCAGAGGTGCCTCTGACAAAGTAATCCAGATGTAGCTACACCACAAAATCTGAGTCCCCCAGCAGACAGGTGCCATTCTGTTGTCCCAGGAGTTTTCAAGAGTGGTTAATTGGAAAGCTGCCTCTTATCAGAGTTCTCTATCTGCAGTCATTCAGGAACAATACTTGCAATTCATTCTTTGCCTTAAACCAACTCAGCTTTCAAAAAATAGATGAGGGAAAGGCAGAGACCACTACAGAATGGGAAAACTTTGCCTCCATGGTTCATTTCCTGAGTCAGTTTACAGCTCTCAGAAAGACAACAGGTTTATTGCAGTTCACCAGCTTTGCTATTATACTTTGAAGTCAGAAGTCAGAGGCAAAATTCCCAATAATTTTTTGGGACTAGGTTTGGGCTAAATGTTATGATGTTGTTGTATTTAGTTTTCTGAAATGCAAAAAGAAAAAAAAAAAACCCAGTCACGTAACAAGAAGGTGAAGCTGCCATCTGATTCTCTGGGGGTTATTTCTTTAGGAGGATCAGGGTAAGAGAGAGACAAACAGTTCATGGCACTTACCTTCTTCTCCCAGTAGAAGCAGGAACCTGAGCTGAAGTGGTAGCTGTGGTGCACTGAATAAAACTACTTGCGGCTTCATTTGGAATCAGATTTTACAGTGTCTCTGATCTCACTACAAAAAACTAATTTTAAATTATCCTGGGTGATGTTGTAAGACTTATAAAAGCTCTGATTTAACGAAACACATCTCTGCTTAACTGAGGTACTGATTAGTCCTATTTAATACTATACATTTTCCACCAACCTCAAAAAAAGTCCCCAAAAATGCCGGTTTTATTCCTTGTACCAGGCTCAAGTACTAGTAATAAAAGCAGAATGTAGTAGATTTGAATTCTGCAAAAAAATTTAAGGCTTTCAACTTCTGCGATGTTAAAGAATTCATGTGAATTAATTCCTTAAGTTATTATAGAGCAATTCAATTAATAATGGATCTGATTTTCATTATGACAAGTAATTAAGAATAAACATCTTCTATATCAAAGCCTTTCTTTTAAAAAGGATAAATTAGCTTAACTATTGACTTAACTATTTCCAGAACATTAAATGAACACATATTGTTCCATTAGTTAATTTTATATCACTAAATGAAAGACAGTTCAAAAGGAATATAATCTCATAAAGATCTCTCTTTGTTCAGTCTGTTGTGACTTATTTCACAAGGTACAATAAATATGGTTTCCTGTGGGGCTAAATATTATTAGAGTTATAAAATCGTTTCAGTTTAGTATATTTTATGCATCACTATGAGTTATATACCACAAAGGTAAGAATATTTTTATGTGGTATTTGCAGATGCAGTTTTGTACTTCTGCATATCTTGCAGGCTATTGGGATGCTTGATTAAGATCACCAAAAGCTCCACTATAAAACAATGTCTGGAATGTAACCTTTTCTCCATAGATAGTACTCTCATGCTTTCTGGGCTGGCAGGGCTGCCCATTTCTTGGGATTTTGCTTGTAGGTGTCAGAAGCTGCATCACTCCACTGTAATGTGCCTGCCATTGAGATCGCTATGGCAGAATTACAGCTAGGCACATTTTGATATTTGAAACCATTCAAAACATTTCATAAATACATATTAAAAAAGCAAGTCTGGCAGATTTTCTAATTCTGAGTACCTCTGACAAGACACTATGGAATAAGTACCTAACAGATTCATCATTGACTCTGATGTTGAGTGGCTTTGCTCATCTAGGCTGAGGACCTGAAGTGTTGAGAGGGGGTTTCATTACTTGACTAGATTTTTTTATCACAAGACAAATTTGGATCCCAATACCTCTGTCCCATATAAAGTACATTTTTGACTGCTTTTCTGCAATTAAACAACTCATGGTTGGGAAGAGTCAGTTTTAATCCCTTAGGACTTAGTAGGATTTCTCCTAATCCCTGCATTTTGAATAACTGAGATATAAAGATAATTACTAGATAATTCTTTAAGAATTGCATCTTCGAGCTAAGAAATGTAACTCCTAAGACCTAAATTATATTATTGGGTGCACATTATCTGCTGGTAAATTAACCTTGCTTTTTTTTTTTTTTTTTTTTTTTTCCCCCTTGCAGTTCTGAAGGAGAAAAATCTTAAATTGTCCTGGGCTGGAGCAGTAAAAGAGCAGGCTGACTTATCTCACCAGTGTGATGGAAAAATGTTCACTTAAAATAAACCCTTCTTATGCCACTAAAACTGCCTTCGAATACAAGATATCTTGTGATTTTTAAAACGCAAACCCAATAATGTCAGAACCCGACCCTTCATCTGGATTTGTGGGAAACATGGAAAATGGGACTTTTCTGGAGCTGTATCCCACATCCCTTTCAACTTCAGTGGATTCATCACCTGGCCGTTTATCCAATGTCTATGTCTATGTTTCTATATTCCTTAGTCTCTTAGCTTTTCTCCTTTTGCTACTGATCATTGCACTTCAGAGGCTGAAAAACATAATTTCTTCTAGTTCCTCCTACCCTGAATACAATAGCGATGCTGGAAGTTCATTCACTAATTTAGAGGTTTGCAGTATTTCTTCCCAGCGCTCTGCTCTCTCAAACCTTTCTTCATGAAAATAAATGAAAGGAAGCACACGGGGAATGGAAGAGCTTTGTCTAGTTTCTTGAGGAAGTAGTGCATGTAACATTTGCCTTAGAAGACTATTATCAAGAGGTGTTTTTAAAAGATTCTTTTCTTTCCCCCGCCCCCCCCTTTCCTTTTCTAGTCTTCATTGCACCTTTAACTAATTTTCATTTTGGACAATGGATAATGATACCTGATGGTCATTTCTTTCCTGTAATAGTGATGCTGTCTCTTTCTCACACATAGACAGTGTTAATTTGAGTATTCCTGCCAAATTGTAATACAGTTCTAACTGGATGTGTCATTTTCCTGCTCTAATTGTGACCCCTTCTCTGGTCTTGTTTTAGCAATATGCTGACTATCTTTCTTTTCCTTTTTTAATTATATTAGGACTTCTGGATGAAACCCCTACTGCTTAAATACAAAAAAAATCTGCTAAAATTATAAACATCGGAACAATTTGAAGTTGTTAATATTGTTTCCCTTTTTTTCTTTATAATTTTCACTCCTTTTTTTTTGTATTTATTGATGTTCATAAAACACAACTAATCCTTGAAGAATGTTGCTTTTGTTTATTTGTACTCCCAACTGGTTCTGTATATCGTCTGTATTTCAGTTTTTGAGTCTCTTTGGTTAACTTAGTAAAGCGACTACAATAACAATGCTCACGGTTGAATTTGTGGAGGTATTTTTGGTATTTATTCTCATTATCTCATTTGCCTAATGACATTGTTCCTCCAGGGGGCAGCTTTCGCTGCTGAATCATAAATACCACACAACTCCTTCTCATTCTTCACTGATACTGCAGCTTATTCTTACTTGATACCAGGACAAACCAGTGGATTCTTTTAAAAGACTTGCATTCAACAAATACAGGTAGTGAAGAGCTCCTAAACTGTCCTTTCGGCACACAGTGTTTGTACTTGCATGAGGAGGGCCAGCAGGGACAGAACTTGTACTGGTGAGGACTTTCTGTGCCAGGCTTTGTCTTGTGATTTCAGAAATGCGCAGTGGGTGGAGTGGGATGCACAGGGATCTGCACAATGGCCAGAAAATGGACTGGCTCTGACCTGCAGGAAGTGCCAGGTGTATCTGCAGAGGGTAGGAAGGGATAGGCAGGAAAAAATGGCAGTAGCTCTGTCGCTTTTCCCCATGAGCATGAGCAAAAGCCAGCGAGAGGAGAAGAGAAATGGATTCACAATGTTACTCCTCTTTCCCATGCCATTTTCAGGGTTATCATTTCCCCTGCTCAAAATGTAATGCCACTCAATTTCTGCAGTAAAACAATGAACAGCTTTGTGAACTGGATCCTGTGGTCAGCTGGGCTTTAAATCAAGCCAAACATTCAAATTAGTGAAGTGCTGAGTGTGACCTACTAGAACCCAGAATGGTGCAATGCCTTGTCCTTACTGCACTGTGTGAGCACAGATCTGTTCTGCCACCCAAGCTCATGCAAATTGTGCTCTCATGGCTGGATTCAAGTCACTGGAGAGACCTGAGGAAGGTATGGCATTGCCACTGGTTCTGACATAACACAGGTGAAACTCTGGGGGATGGGATGATTGGGGCAGGGCATCCCTGCCCAGCAGGCTGAGGGGTTAGGGAACACTTCCCAAATACATTTATATCTCTTGCTGAGCTGTCCATGCATTCATAAAAAAGACTCTGCCATTAACTACACAGGCTTTAAAATACAAATTTGGAAAGTTTGGTGTAAATATAATAATTAGAAATGCAGCTGCTCTTGCCAAACAACATAGATGATGCTAGGGTGGGTGTTATCCATTTTTAAAAGTGGACATGCAGTATGGTAAATGGTAATGACTTACAGTGGTGATTAGTTCCTTACAGAGGCCAAAAAACTTGCTGACTAATTGTCTTGCTTCAGCAAATTTGCAAATTTGGGAGAAAACCTCAGTGATCTCTCTAGAAAGTAGACTCAAGTCGTTCCCTCCCCTAACTGGTTCGGGAACAAGACCTCCTCAAAGAGAAGTGGGAAAAAGTGTTTATTTAACAGGCAAAGCACTTNGATGGCCAATTCAGAGAGTACCCTGTGTGAGTTGCAGCTTGGCTCATTAGTTCTTTCTAAGTCACTCCGGTGCTGGAAAATGCCATAGCCCGAGCCAGGCCCTGGTGGGCCACAGGTGTGAGCTCCTGGTGCTTTTCTGGGTTTTAGTGTAGAGTAGGTTCAAACAGTTCCAAAAAATAAAAACAAACAAACAAACAAAAAAAACCCAACACAGTGTGGAGAACTTCTCTGCCTCAGCTAGCCAAAAACTGAGAGGAAGCAAAGGAGAGCTCTCAGCTGCCATCCATACTGCAGACACACAGGCTGTGAAGGCAAGCTGAACACTCTGATCTTAAGTTTTGAAAACAACCACCTCAGACATTCCACTGCTTCTCCTCTCCCCCCTTCACTTTCAGATCCAGTTTTAAAGGTGCAAAACTTATTTCTGGGCTAAACAGACAAATGCGGATACAATTCAGCATCAACCCAGGACACAAATAAAGAATATAAGACTGCAGATTCCCTGAGCCAAACTGGTTTGATTAATATATTGACAGCTTGGAATATTTTATTCATCTAGACAAAAGTTTCTTGTATGTCATTTTTCACTGTATTTGACAATTAGCCTTGAAAAAAAGAGTTAGCTGTTTAAAAGGGATCAGGAAACATTTCCCTTCTGAAAGCTCTTTGAAACCCCAAACCTGTAACAGAATGTATTTGTATGTTGACTGGTGGATAGGAATAAATGAGCTGTAAATCAAGACAGAGCAATTGTTTGACTATTTTTCCTTACTGACAAAGTTGTAAATTTGTTGCTTCCTTTGCTGCAAATGGAGAAATTTAATCAGAACTGGAGATAAGACCACAGGTTGAGATGGGTGTTTGTTCCCAACAATGTGTTTATACTTGCAGGTATAGAGACATTTAATATTAAAATACAAACTGTTGGAACCCCATTGGCTGTGTTCAGTGAGCTGTTGTCAAACTTCACCAGAACCAAAAGTATTTTTCTGACTGCAGAAAATAGCAAAGATAACTGAAACCACACATTTGATTTTGCTTTGTAGCTTACTAGATGCTATTAATTTTTTTCCATTCTGCAGTGACGTACAGGATTGTATAGTCATCACAATTTCAGCTGAATTGCATCTGTTCTCTTCAGGACAGATTTAAATAGAAACAAGTAGGTTCCAACAAAATTGCATCAGGAGAAGCCACAGGCAAAAGGCACAATGGCATTTTTGAGGATTGCTAAGTCCTAGTTCTTCAAGGAAGAAAAAAAAAAAAAAGAGGAAGAAGAAAATAAATCCACCTGAGAATCTGAGCCTAAATTAACCTGAGAATACTGGAACAGATTACTTACAGAGGTGGTGGGTACCCCAAGCCTGTCAGTGTTTAAAAGGCACTTGGACAATACCCTTATCAACAAGCTTTAGGTTTTGGTCAGAGTGGTCAGACAGTTGGATTAGATGATCACTCTAGGTACCTTTCAGCTGCAAATATTCTGCTATTCTATTCCAAGTAGAGTTGCAGGGATATTTTTTGCCATGTCTAGTTCTGGGTTCCCCAGTAGAAGAGAGAGAGATGTGGAGATACTGCACTGAGCCCAGCTCAGGGCTGCTAAGATGATTAAGGGACTGGTGCATCTCTCATATGAGGGGAGGCTGAGAGAACTGGGACTGTTTAGCCTATAGAAGGGTCTGAAGAATCTCATCAATGTATATAAATACCTTATGGGAAGTAGGAAGAAGAGGGAGCCAGGGCCTTCCCTGTGGTGCCCACAACAGGACAAGAGGCCAAACTGAAACACATGAAATTCCACAAGAAAATATATTATTGAGAGGGCAGTCAAACACCAGCACAGGTTGTTCAGAGAGGCTGTGGTGCTTCCATGTGTTGACGTGCCTGCAGCTGACCCTGCTTTGGGCAAGAGGACTGGAACAGACAATCCTCAGGCAGCCCCCTTCATGTTAGTGCAAAAACTCAGAAGCTTCTGGCTTGCTGCCTCCTCCTGATGTGTTTTCTCATCCCTGGAGCTGAGTAAACAATCTCTTTATGGGGAGGCAATTAGTTCAATAATTTGTTGCTAAAGAGCTGCTCAGCTCCCCCTCCTCCCTGCAGCCACATATTTTTCCAGCTTTTCCACTACTTTTTGTGGTGTGGGTTCACATTTCTCAGTCAGCTTTTTCCCTGAGCTGTTTTCCGTTGTTACTGAGCCCTCAAAGACTGTCATTAACTTTGTTAAGATATGACTCCAAGATTGCATGGCATCAGGTAGTTGTAAAGTATACCTGGAAATCTATAGAGAAAATAACTAAATAAAACATGGATGAGGAAAGAACTGAAGGAATTTCTGTAACACACTGGTTTATTTTGTGGGGGATTTTTTGGGTTTTTTTTGGGTTTTTTTTTTTTGTTTGTTTGTTTTTGGTTTTTGGTTGGGGTTTTTTTTGTTTTTTTGTTTGTTTGGGTTTTTTTGTTGTTTTGTTTTTTTTTTTTGCTTTAGTTCAGCAAATATGGTCCATTCAAGCATATTTAATCAGAGTACTTGCTAAAAGCTGTAGCAGTCTCTACATCTATAACTCTTGCAGTGTTGTTCACCTTAGCCCTACTGTCAAGGTAACCCATTGTAGTAATCTACCCTGAAGATTAGCATATTATTCCCATCCTGAAACAGTGCCATGCTTTTCACTTAGCAACTCTTCAGCCCTGCTGTGAAGAGTTCATTCCATTGCAATCATTTTCTGTGTTCAGCCTTCCTCTGCCAGCTCACGTGAAAGATTTGTCTCTGTAAGCTGAAAGTCTTGTCTGGATTTCCAACAAAACTCTTTTAACCTGGGAGCAAGGGTTACTCCTCTTCTGTGCAGCCTGTTTGCCTTCCCCTCTCTGTCTAACCCCATGATACTCTAGTAAGGCTAAATCCCCAAGAAATATAATTTTCCACTGTACCTGAGCTTTTTTCCTTCACCATCATTTTGCTTTTGTTTTTTTGTTGGTTTTTATTTTTTTGGTGAGAGCCCTAGCAAAGACATCTGCGTGAGAAGATTATTGACAAGGTCCATGTACCTCCCATTCTTCTTGATAGGCCTGTTTCCTCTGCACCTCTGCACTGGCTGTCCAAGGAGACTGTGATTTACAGCCCAGCTGCTGCCCGGCTGAGTGACCTTTCCACAGGCTCCCAAAGACAAGGGCCCCACTCTGTGGCTACAGTGGAGGATTACATGCCCTGAATTCAAGGCGCAAAAGTAGTCTGAAGGAGCCCCTTCTTTTTTTCTCTCCAGGAAAAATGTGGATGCTCTTGCCTGGAGCGTTCCCCGAGCTGCTCTACACCTCAGCAATGCCAAGCAGTTTGATGTGCCAGTGGGACCTGCCTGTGGGCACAGCCCTGTGCCCACACCACAGCTCCACACAGCTCCTGGCCTGGCTCACACTGCCCAAACTGTCCAAGAGGGGCTTGGCCAAGGTCACGCTCCTGATGCCAGATGCAGGTGTTTTCCCAGCTCCTCCTAGCACTGTGCTTTGGAGAGAAAAGAAACATCAACCTCCTGTGTATCCACATCCAAGGGCAGGTAAACCCATTTGTGTAATCACGATAATCATCATGCAGGTGACAGTGAGGACCAGGTGAGGCAAACTTTTTCTTCACTTCTGTTTTCTTTGTTTTAGATCAGTGGGAGCTGATCACCCCCTGTAAGTCTGAAAAAGATTGGTGATTCATATGCTATCAAGGCATAGAAATTTCCAGGTACCTTCTGAAAATTGGACTGGCTCCTTTGCATAGCTTCACTTCACCTTCTGTCCCTTACAGACAGCAGCACAGTGGCTGCATTTGTCTCAGCACCAAAAGATGCAGTTTTAATATGATAGATGTCTTTAAATAGCTTCAGTTTAAAAATCAGAAGCAGAAAAGTAAGATTTAAAAAGTATAATCTAATGCATAATCTAATCTAACAAACTTAGAATTTTTCCTTTGTAAATTTCCACTTTTTGCCAAAATATCTATTTCTAAAGAGAAAAGCTATATGATTGAATTGTTAAAAATGGAGCATTTTATGCCAGCTGTGCTGACATAATTATTTCTGCCCACAAATTTTTCTAGCTAAGATATTCTGCTGTTTAAGGGGACAAAAAATTACCCTATCCAATTATTTCTCTCCTTGATAAACAAGTGTAGGTGTCTATCAGGGCAATTTTGTCACACATGTTTACTTATGAAGCTACACTTCTAACACTGAATGCTGATCTGGTCATATAGACAGAGTACAATTGCATCTGTCTTTTTTGTTTGTTTGTTACAGAGAATTACTGGTTAAATATAAGATGCAGACTAAGCTTCTAGTTAATGAATTATGCCCTCACTGCTCCTTCAGCATAGGGATCAGTTTGTCATTTGTTTTAGATTAGCCACAACCCATAAATAATTTGTTTGGCTTTTTCTTGAACTTGGGCCCAGCAGCTGTTGAGAGGTAAGAAATTAGTATAAAGGAATATCTATGATGGAGAGTCCCTGTGTTGTTCATTTGGGGCAAATCCTGCTCCAGCTCCCTGGATGCTGCTACACAGCTAGGAGCTGTATTCTGGGGGATTTCTGGCAAGGTACCCTCCCTTTTTCCAAACAGTGTCATCAGGATGCAGAAGGTGAAACTTATTAAACTAGGACAAGTTAAAACACCTGCTAGGAAAAAGGAATGATGATACAAAGGCACTCTAGCAAGAACAGAAGCATGGCAGGGAGCAAAAGGAGATGCAGCCTGGAAAACATACAAATATATGTGCCTAGGGGAGGAGTAAACTCAGAAAGAACTACGCTGGCTGGAAAAGCAAGGAGCAGCAAGTGACAGAAGAGCATCTTCTCATGAGAGCTGTGGTGAATTAAGCACAAGAAGGCAATATTGCAGCAAAAATATAAATAAGGCTACCATCCCTCACAAGACATGTGGTCCCTTTTTCTGCTGTCAGTGCCACTGTTAGGGACCACAGAGGGACAGCTATTGGGCAAGGGGAAAACAAGGTTCATATTTGGGGAAGTAACTTCACTGACCCACACAAGGGAAGTCCCCCCCTAGTCACACACTCCCCTCCTGCTGCTGCTCTGGCTGATTCTGCTCTGCTCCTGAGTCCTTTGCTTCTGGCAAAGCATTTTCTGCCTAGGGCATATGAGAGTCCTATTTTTTTCCCATACTCTAGTGCTTTTTTTTTCTCTCCTTTTTAGCATCCAAAGGCTGCGAAGGATTGCCAAATAAATTGCACTTCATCTGGGAGATCACACAAGGCTCTCCCAGGCTTTCATGGTGCCTCTCTGCACAGCCTGGGCTGCTGGGCAGGAACTGGACAGGTACCTCCTCAGCTGGAGACACTGAGTTGGTGTTTCCTGTCCTGCCGCCTGTCAGAATCCCAGCTCTCATGCTATATAGCACACTTCAGAACATGTGGAACTAACTGCTCTGCAAACATGTTCTTCACATGTCCAGAGAGGGCTTTTCAATGAGAAATGCCTCTATCTTCACAGTGGTTTTGCATGGTATTGTAACATTGCTGGAAAACCCATAGGAGTGTGCCTAATTTCCAGAGTCATGAGCCTGAAGAACAAGTAATGCACATTTGCAGTATCTTCTTTAAAATAGAAGCTGCTTCATGGTTTTCAGTTTACATTCATGCTTTGAGGTTGGTTTTGCTCAGAAATTAACTCCTGAGTAAACATGTCAGTCTATCTCTGCAGAAATTATTTTCCTTCAATAAATTTTCTGTATTTGAGAACCTTGCAAATTCAGATTATTGTCCTATGTTATATTCCTGAAGAAATAGCTAAATTTGCTACTTCAGACATCACTTTGAAAACAAGTGCTTGTGCAGGAAAAGGGTAACCCTAATACCTGCTCCTAACAGTGAGTTGAAGGCCAAGTTAGATCTGCCAGGCAATTTTGTTAGAACCAGGTGGTCCAGATTTCATAGTGTTTGTTGTAAGATGCTGTCAGTCCTGCTGATGTCAAGGGAGGGGCAAGTATGTGCTTGAATAGTTCTTCATAGTGGGTGAAGTGAGATCCTGTGGTTCCATCCTGCCCCAGAAACAGTATAGAGGACACATTGTCCCTCATCATCTGCTCTTGCACAGGCTTTTGGCCCAGGAAGGATCTGGAAGGACCATGCCCAGATAAATGTGTGCACTGAAAAGAGACCCTGCAGCCCTATGCAACACAAAAAAACTTCCAGGAAAAAAACCTCTTGATAAAAGTTTTGGAAATTTATCACAAAACATTGTAGTTAATTTGGAAGTAAAGGAGATTGTACTGACAGATTTATAATTGCTTAGATCTACTGAGAATTCAGAACAAGGCATGTTGTTTAACCAAAGGCACTTTCTAGTGTCTAATTCATCAGTATTCATTCTGTGGAAACAGAGCTTGCTATGATGAAAAAAAAGAGCTACTGAAACTTGAACTTTGGCAAGATCAAAAGCAATTAGTTGGGTACGAGAATCAGAGTGCTTTCAACTGAAGTGGAAGAGAAGGCATCAAAAAAGGTTGCATGACTTTGCATTACAGAAAATTATAATTTTAATGCTGGATTATAATGCTGTAACAAAAGGGTTGTTGCACAGGGAAGAAGAAAGTGGAAAAATCAGGAAGACAGATAGACTGACCTTTACTCAGCTTGGGTGCTCCTATCCTTTGTCATCTGGATTTGTTCAGTGGTTATCAAAAAAGCAGAACTCTGCTGTTGCTCCCTCCTGTGCCCTAGTCCATCTGAGAAGCTGTCCTCTTAAAGTAATCCTGCTGGGATAAAGTAATCATTCTGGCATGGTCTTTGGTTTTCTTCCCCAAAGACAGATCCCAGCAGAGGCAAAACTGAAGATCAAAAACTAAGAAAGTTTTAATGAGAATAGAATTGAACATATAAATAAATAGATATGCAAATAAATAATCATAGAATAAGCAAAAGGAGTTGAAAATTGTGTAGGTACAGCTGAACTGAATTTGCACCTCTTCTGTCTATCTTAAAAAAAAAAAAAAAGCTTGCAGTAAAACAAATTGAAAAAAGAATTGCTATGCTTTGAGGCAAACCACCCACCAATTGCTTCCTATTTACAATAGAAACCTGTCATGCAAAATAGATAAATGGAAGGGTAATTAGGAAAATGGATATGATTAAATGTTTGGGGAGCATGGTATCTTCTCTGCCCATGTGTGTTCAGCTGCTGCAGGAAATGCGCCAGAGAGTACAGAGGAACAGAGCCATCTCTGCAGACAAGGAATAATGGCCAGGTGGACTCTGCCTTTGCTAACACTGGGATCCATGAGCTCTGAGGAGGATTTGAGCAAGCAGGATCTGCTCCTCATCTGTTTCCATATTCACCCCTCCAGACAGCCTCAGGGACTGTCCTGGCATCCTCACATGCCATGGGCTGATGGGTACCGTTGTCCACTCCCTTCCCTCTCCCCAGCAGCCAGGATGCTGTAGGAGCTGCTGGGAGACAGTGTGACCCCTGTGAACATCTGCCTAGGGGCCAGCTATAAAAGCCTTAGGACAGCTTCGTGGTCATCTGAAGTAGTTATCTAACCTTTCCCTTGGAATGGGGGAAAAAAAAAGAGGGTTATATCACTCATTTGTATCTAAAGATGCTGACTTGTGACAGACTGGAAATGTCTGCTGCTATGAGGACTGTGGGAAAGAGAATAAAGAAAAAGAAGGACAATGAGAGTAAGGCAGAGTACAGGAGCCAGGGACTGACTTTGCTGTACATGTTCCACCCAGTCCTTCTACTACTCCATTAAATCTAAAGATAACATAAAATATATATGCTTCAAACAGTGCAGCAGCTTGGAAAGCAGGGTAGGAAGCATGATTTTCTAATGAAAAAAAAATTAGATACCTGTCCTGTTTCTGTAAATATAATGTGCAGGCACTGGGCAGTGCTCCTACTGGAATTAGTCTCCAAGCAGCAAAATCTGCAGCAGAGTCCTATGCAGATATTTCCTGTCTTTTCTGTTCACTGGAAAACACAGGTCACAGTTCACTGTCATGAGCTTGATGCATTTCTGTCAAAATTATTTGAATTAAATAAACACTATTATTAAAATTAACTTCAATTAAATTTCATTTAATTATTTAAATGTTTTATTACAACATTTTGGAAACAAGCACTGTTCTCAGATTTTTTTGTACTATATTTAAAGGTGACTGAGACATATATATTTTAAAATTAAGCATTCAAAGCATGTCTATACAGATTAAATGAAACAATCTTGTTTGACCTTTTTAAAAATCCTGGTTTAAAAGTAGATTTTTTTTTTCAAAACCAGAATAATTTTTGTGAAGAAAATTTATTTCAAATAAACCTGTGATGAATCTTTTTCAATTATTTAATCAATCAAGAAAAAACAAAGTCATTTATTTATAAAACCTTAATCTAATTTTCCTTTATGACTAGATCCTAATGTATGTTTGCACACAGACCTCCTGTTGACCTCCTTGGAAGTTACGCATCTAAAGAGAATGCAGAACCAGACTTAGCAGACAGAATTAGTGATTTTCTAATTGCTCTAATTGGTGTTTAATTTTTCCGCTGTTTAGAGACCAACTTACTGACTTTTAATGGGAAAAAGAAATTTATGCTGGAATGAGAATGTAATCAGATAAGAAATATAGCTAACATTATATGAGAGCTCCAGAAACAGCAATTGGTAAATGTGAATGTTTTCATTTGAGTTACAAATACCACCGATTGCCATTTCCGTTACCACTTCAACTAATTTGAATTCAGAAAACCACATCCCTGAAAATGTGTAAAACATCTGCTTTGAGAAACTGCGTGTCAGTAGCTGAACTGCATGCACTGGCATACAGAGACCTTCACAGCGGTAAAGAGGAAGAGTAGATAATTTCCATTATGGATAGAGATTTGTGAGTTTTCCACAGGATGGATCTAATCACATTATCCATTAATTCAGCCTACATGGGGGGAAAGAGAGACTCAAAAATATCAGCAATGACGTAAAGTATGTTGGGTTTTATTCAGATGAAACATGACAGTGATTTCAGCTGCCTCCTCTTGTATGAAGGTACTTCAGGAAGCCCTCATTTTCCTATTTTCTTTGTGTTTTCCTAGTTTCTTTGTTTTTTTTCCTGAAATTACTGCCTGTCCTATGTAAATTACACTTTATGCTAAGCAACCTGAAACTCTCTGGTGCAGTAATAAGGTGTGACTTGGCCTCCCACTGATTTACTGAGCCTAGAAAACCTCTGCAATAAAAACTGCAGTGGAACAGTTGGGTAATTTGACAGCAGTAATACATGGCTTATCCCTTCTCACGCTACCTTAACCAAAACCCTTTACTGACTTTCTTAGCATTCAATATAGGCCTTCTGCTGATAATCAGTAACATCTGCTTTAGATCAAAGGAGTAGGGAAAAATATTCCTTGCAAGCATACTCTGCTCATCTTGGTTGTCTGTAGCAAATTTCAAGTGGAGCTGGCACATAACAAAATCCACAGTTGACAAGGGGTATTTTAAGCTAAATACCTCTCATCCGGCTATCAATATACAGAAGCTCATTTGGGTTTTGGGTTTCTATCAGTAAAGATTCTCCAAGCATCTCCTGAGTCCTGGTATATTCAGTAAGCCTACCTGATGAGCATACAATGGGAAAAGTCTCTACAGGTAAATCAGGAAATGCTGTAAATATGATTTTGGGTAGTATGTTTGATAGATTACACAGGTAATTTCTTCAATTAGTTATGAACTTTAAAGGTGGTGCTGCCACAATTCTGAGTCCTTTTATGAAAATGCTCTTACAGCTACTACATACTGAATTGCCATTCACTGGGACTATTTAATTTCTTCAGTTTGATATTAATTCGAGTAAGTAGATAGATAGATAGATAGATAGATAGATAGATAGATAGATAGATAGATGGATAGATAGATAGACAGACAGACAAACAGACAAACAGACATCCCAGGCTGGGTGGTGCAAATAAAACTATTAATTGCTGAATATACATAATGAAATAATTGTTAAGTGAATTTCTAGTAANCTTTTTCTCTTTCTTTCTTTCTTGTGTTACCCTAAAATATGCATTCTGAAAACATTATTTTAAAATTTTTTTCAGTTGCATTTTATTTTCTTTTCATATCCTCCCTGTCCCCTGTCCCCCCATCTGAATAGTTAGACCTCTTCACCACTGCATCCTGGTTTTCTGGAAATGTCTAAAGATTTTTGGATTTATGGGCTTGAATTATGGAATTTCAATTAACAAGTCATCTTTCAATTGACAAATCAGGGTAACTATCAAGACAATTATCTGAGTATTATTTCATAAATGAATCTATCTAGTGCATTATTGAAATGTAATTATGTTGGTGTAAAGTGTCACAGCTATCAACAGAATTAGGCATGTAACATTCAAAGAAAACCTGTTGTTGTTATGTCCCCTGCTTTTCTTCTCCCTAATTTTGCTTGTTTGAGGCAGAGCCAGGGCCTGGGAGCAAGAAGGGTGCTTGGGCAGCACATCTATGGAGCCATGAAATACTGTGGGGCAGACACAGCTGGAGAGTTACAGACTGCACAGAAAATGTCTATAGCACTGTCCTCAGTGGCTCCTGCCTTTCTTTCACAAATATCTGGGGTTTTCCGTCTTCAGAATTCCCTCCATTGCATAAAGTGAGATGGGAGCTTGTCCTCATCCAAATGTAACTGCCAGGATTGTTCCTGTCTTCCAGAGAAACAAAACTACATCTGATTTTCTCTTCTTGTTCACACGCTACCTAAAGCTTGAGTTGTCTTAGTGAGAAATTTCCTGCACCCTGAGGTCGACACCACTAAATAACAGGCAGTCTCTTCATTGTTCTTCCACTTCTTCCTGGTCTAACCCTTAAACCACTGCTGGAAGTCTCTTGCAAATTATTCCTTTTCTGCTGGGTCTCAGCAGACAGTCTTTGTCTGGGAAGCACATCCAAGTCTGGGAGTGTCATTGAAGCTACTTGGGATTGATGGCTTCTCCCAGACACCATCTCAGCTGGCTCAGGCTCTGCAGGAACTGGCAATGTGGCTGCTCTCAATTAAACCTTGCATTTGCTGCATAAATACCACAGTCCCCATATGACCTGAACCGACTGTCTTTTTCATGTTTATATTTTCCGGGAGCCCATGTCTGGTTGGGCAATTAACAGGTCTTTTATTAGATCTCCTTTACTTCCTAAATGCTCCTATTTTCCTTTCTCATTATGACATAACCTTTTTATAGTCAGATAAAACTCTTCTTGTGCGAAATTTAGTTCCCTCACCAAATTCTGGATGTTTTCTTTTGTGGCAGCCATTTTTCAGGCAGGAAGTGGCCTTCATTAAAATGTGTTGTATTTTTCATTTGTCCTTCGACCATTTTCAACTACATTTCTACAGGTTTTGTCTACTTATACCTTTTTCCTTAAAGGCTTTAGTCAATTCTTTCTTTTTATTTTGTTCTATTGCTATAGGTTTTCTTTAATCTCAGTTTTTTTCTTGAGCTCATTAGTCTCAACCTGAAGATGGTGGTGATGAGGAAGAAGCAAAACAGAAAACATTCCCAAAATCTCAACTTAAATCACAAAATTAAACATTTGATAAAAGCATGAGAACCTTCTGTCATGAGTTGCTTAACCAAGCTAAAAGAAAACATCACTCCTGGCCACTGAAGGCACTTGGATTCCCAGCTTATGGCATGCAACCTCTGAGCAGACACCTTCACTTTTACTCAGAGAGACTACTTGCTAAAATTGCTATTAAGCAGCTGGAAAAAAAAAAAAAAAAGAAAATCACAGAAGGGCTTTGTTTTCTGCAGAATCATTAATTCAACTAATCTCAGCCCTTCCAAGGTGTTAGAATTATTTGCTACATTGAATTCTGTCTTACCTAAGTCAGCAGTGACAATAAATACCTCAAGGTAATTTATCATATCAGAGGCATTTGTCTTACCACAGGGTGCCCTATGAGGTGACCAGAGTACAGAAGTATTGTGCTCTACTTTCCTTTGTTTTAAACACAAAGGATTTTGACAGAAGACTAAATTAAAAAGTGATTGTGTTTCTAAAGGAAAAGTTAATAGAGCATCAGATATCATATTTCAAGCCTGACTGTATTATTCAAGGTGGAAAAAAATGCTTTAGTTTTATTTAAGCCACTCAAGGTGTTGTTTTCAAATCTGTGGCTTGTCTCAGTTATCAACTACAGTATCTTATGCAATGACTTGCAAAGCTTCCTCTTAAAGTAAATAGATAATTTTAAATTGTTTTAATTTAATTTAATTTTATGAGAGAGAAATAAAAGGAAAATCTTGAAAGGATTTCTGGAATAATTTTTAATCGGGCCTGAATGTCAGTGGGGATCTGAGGCATGAATATATTTACATAAATGGAAAAGAAATATGGGAACATCATTGAACTTACAGAAGTATTTGGCTTACTGCATGGACTGAAAGCCTTTGACAAAGCATTGCTTTTCCAGTTTGTTTCTCTGCTCATCCATTTCAAAAAGCAGCAGTTTTTCCACAGTGTTGAAGGTCCTTCCTGCTGCAATCAGGCTGTGTAGCCACCATTTAACTGCCTCCTGAGTCCTTTTGCTAAGCACTGGAAATCACTCACTTTTGGGTGTCACAATCAGACCTCACCATGAGATGTACTAGACCAGGATGCAATGTGTTTCAGTGGACACATCCTCACCTCAGTTTTTATTCACCAACACTACTCCTGAAACAGACTTTTGGATTGTTTTATTGTACTTGCAACCCCAAATGAAATTGCAACAGTGCATAGGGCAATCCCAAAGTATTCCCACTCTAAACAAAATGAGAGGGGGAAAAAAATTTCCACAGCCATTTTTCTTTTTTGTAGATAACTGATCAAATAGTTCAAGTGGGCTGTTGAATGTATGTTCCAAGGTACTATTAGAGGTATATAGCAAACCTTGGATTGGACCTTATTATCTTGGATCCAGGATTGCACCGATAAGTCTCTCTTTTGAATACTCTTTTAAAGCACAGATATTCTTTGTGTCTCTAAGAGACCATTTTGCAGCTGTCCCCACAGCAAACAAAAGCTACATACACTCAGTGCTAAGTAACCATCTCTTTTACATGTCACCTGATAAAATGTTGAAAAAAAATTTATCTTATCAAGCTGTGAAACTGTGCATCGAAATGACTTTCAAATATTTCCATTTTTCATTATCTCAAGATGGTGTTCCTTTTCTTCATTGGCTTTGGGGTTTGGGCTTGTGGGGTTTTTTGTTACTGACTGCTAGTTAGGGGAAAATAAGCATCTCCTACTGAAGATGAGACATACTGGCAGTCAAGGGAGTCTGACTAGCTCAAGTTGCCACTGCAGGGATTTGCCCTTGGGTGACTTCCACAAACCTCTGCTCTCTGAAGGCCTTGCTTGCAAAACGTTCACACAGCAGATGTAGTGTATTAGCTTTGCATTTCCCTTCTTTGGACAAATCAAGCCCTACCAAACAGGGATCAAAGACTTTTTGGGGGTCTTTGCAACAGCTGTAAGCAGTAGTGCAGAAAGAAAAAAAAAAATTAAAAAGGGAGGTTGTTTTTTTTTTAACACTCTACTCTGTTTAAACACTCTTGTTTTGTTTTTTGGTTTTTTTTAACACGCAGTGCAGCTTCTTCATCACTGTGTGATGAAGAAAGTTCCATTCACTTTGTACAAAGTTAGCCACTAGATAGTTGAAAAGCTTCTTTATCGAAGAAGAAATGGAAAGATTTCTCTAGTGTTGTCATCAGCTGTCTAAACAATGAAGCAGGGAAAAACTGTTCAGCTTCTCACAATTTAAGCCAAATAAGGATTAAAGCTATGCGATGATTTATTAATGACATATAACTCACCTGCAGTACATTCAGGATCAATACCAATAATACCATTATTGGTATAAATACAGCAGAGATAAACCAAGTCTCCCATGGGCTAAGAAAGGTCTTTCCACAAGCCCCTTATATGCACCTTGAGTGTGGGTCCCCACTTGTGCCTCTTCCAAACACCTTTTGAGCTCTGGCTTTGTGAGGAATTCCATAAGGATGATGACCTGTTTGATGTAAGTGGCGGTAGCAACGCTCACAGGGCAGATTCTGGCAGCATCAAATCAGGTTTTGGCAAATCAGGTTTTGGCAAATCAGGTCTACCTTTAAAGTGTCTCCCTCAAACCATTTTTTATCTTCTATACTTCTTTTCAGGCTGCCTCTCCCTTTGTTTCAAAGTTGTCTTTGAAACTCCTTGGTTATTGTTGATGGTCTCTCTTCCTCTTAATCGGGTTGGGACTTATGGTTGACTTCATAATTAAGGTGGACAAATTACCTCCAGCCAATGTTATGTATTCAACACATAAGCACAATTTACCTCACACTGTTGTGCTACCAGGTGTTGTTATTCAGGCTATTTGCCAAGCACGGACTGTGCAAGCACCTACACAGTTAGTTTGACAAGTGCTGTGAATATTAACCTATTCCCTGGTAATTTCTTATTGTTTATCATAGTTTACAGTTTTGTTTACTATCTTGGGGAATGATTGAAACTCTGCACTCACCTACATATTTGTTTCTCATTTAAGTGAAATTAATGGCAGCCACTGAATTAAAGGTTGCTATTGTCACTTCTGCTAATTATACAAAGAGAAACACCTGTGGCCAAGCCCAGCACATTGAGTTGCTAAATGTTGGTAAGAGATAATACTTATGACCACCAATCAGCTTGGCTACATCCTAGTGGACTGCACAAAGAGAAAGGAAACTGAGGAATCTTCTGTTTCCCACTTACCCTTATTTTCATTGTACTATGGCACATCAAGCACAGAGCCAGTGCAGGCTGTCAAACTCTACTGAAAACTCTTCAGCAGCTTGAACAGTCATTTACAGCAGTGGAGGGTGGTGCTCCAACTTCAGGGAAGCACCAGCTGCGCCTGGCCTTTATAAACCTATGCCTGAACTCTTCCTATCAAAAACCAGTGACTCCAGAACTAGTCCATGTAGGGGATTGCTACACTCTCTCTCGTGATCCTCTGCCCTCCTAAGCTGGGCTTTGAGCTCCTTTTCACTACTACATGAACAAAGAGAAGGATTTTTTTTTTTCTGGCTGGCTTCTAAACCATGCTAGCAGTGTAGATTTTGTCTAATGGTCTTGTCCTGTTGGATTCATGGCTGGAAAATCAGCACAGACTACTCAAGACACCTGAAGTTCATTTGCAGAGCTCCACTGTGAACAAAAGCCAAGGAAAGTGCAGAGGCAATATTATGAATATTTTCCTAGGTACTTACAAAGTATAGCTATGGCACAATGGAGCAAATACTATCTTGCTTTGATAACCAGGCTGTTGCAGGTTGGAAGGGCAGCAGTCTGAATGAGAAAGAGCCCAAGAGGGAGGAAAAAAAAGAAACTGAGAAAAAACAATTAGCTATTGTCTGCAAAATGGGAATGTCAAAGCTCCAAACCAAGTTATGGTATAACCAAGACTGAAAACCTGCTCTCGAAGGTTATTAAAGAGTTATACAGTTTCCTGAAAAAATCAAGATTGTCAACAACTGGTTGCAGGAAGAAAACAGAGACACTGACAAAATAAATTATACAGTGACTTGCTTAGGTAAGTCTTGAGTAACCTAAAGTTTAAAATAAAATATCTCAGTTGGGAAGGATGGAAAAGGATAAAGGCTCTGCTTGTTTCAATATTGTTCTCTCTGCTTGTTACATTTCTATGAATAAATAAATCACAGTAGTCTGGGAAGCAGTTGTGCTGGATTGCCTTCATGCTGAAAACCTGGAGGGTGGCAAATTGGTGTGATGCCAATTTTGAAAATTACTCTGGAGGAGATTTGAGGAACTTTAGGTGTGTAATCCTGATGCTTCTTCAAGGCAAATCAAGTGAAAATATAATGAAGATTAGAATTAGTGGACACTTGAATAAAAATTATCTAATTGAATAGAAGGTTTTTAGGAGGAGAAATACTGCCTTATGAACAAGGTCTTTGAGTGATTGAATAGAATATGGATGGAGATGATAAAGGTCAGTCCAACTACTTGGGTTTCCAAAAGACTTTTGACTAAGTCCATTGCCAAAGATCATTTAGGGAACTAAGCAACCGTGGAGCAAGGATAGTACTTTTATGGATGAGTAAATGGCGAAGAGATAGAAAATAAAACAGGAGCAATTGTTTGCTTTTCAGACTGGAGGGAGCTATGTGGCATCATTTTGGTATTTGACATAAAAAGGGAAAGAGCCAAAAGAAGAGATGGGTAATAGGCTAGTGTGATATTTCTAATGAAACTAAATTACTTAGGGTTGTAAGGATGAAGCCAACAATGAACAAAGATGGACATCCTACAATGCTATGTTATGTTAATTAATAAAGAAATGAAGCAACATGATTAAGAGAGTAGCCTCACTGAAACAAGGCTCTTGCACAATCAAATGTTACACTGGACAATTAGAGATTAATTTTACGGTGTTATTTGAAAATGGAAGTAATTTAAAATGGCATTCTATATTTGTTATAGCTTAATTACCTTTAGATCAAACACATTGACTCTATCAGTAAGAGATGTGCTCTGCTAGGCCTGGAAATTCTGCCTGCCTTCTAAAACTCAGACTAGATTATCTTCTCATTATGTCTGCTTTGATGCCTATAGAAAATCAAGCTGTGAATTCACTCAAGATTCATCAACTCTAAGATCTTCCAGACGTGTTTTTCTAAAATTTGTGCACAACTTCATGACCCCAGGTTAGTTGATCACTGTGATGAGAATGTCCTTGAGACATTCAACACATTCGGTTTTATTGATATTATGTAAACAAGGTGTTTGCAGAACTGAAAGACATAAAAGAGTATTTCTGTCACAAAATAGGCAGATCTGACAGTATTCTTGCAGGAATGATCTGTGTATAAGAGGAGGGCATTTTTACCTATCTGCTTTCCAAAGTATGACTACATAATAATTATTTTTGACAATACATCAGACTAATGCACTCTAATATATTCTCTAAAATTAATGAAGCCATAGCAATAGCAGGTAGAGCAACAGCATTTGCTGTTAAATCCTCAGTGATTAGTTAATTATAGAATTAAGAGTAAGAATTATAGAATTATAGATTTTTTCCATTCTCTTGCTAGTATAGATAAACTCTCAAAGGCTTTGGGAAAAATTATTTGGGACCTAATTAATAATAAATTTTTAAAATAATTTTAGAATAAAACTAACTACTAGAGTTCCTTTGTAATACGAGATGGCTGATCTTTTATAGAAAGAGACAAATTATTCTGTTTAAAGAATCAATATGTGTACACATGCTAAACTGATTTGTTTACTGTGAACAGTTCCTTTAAATGCCAGCTATTGTGTTCAGTGTGATTGTAGTCACAAAGGATGCACAGTCATTTTACCTCCTTCACAGAGCTTTAAGAACATTTATTTTAGCTTTTTTTTTAACCCAAGAACAAACTGTCTGCTGAGAAATCATGTTTTGCTCACATTAGTAATTTTAACTATGGGGATAAACCAAACTGTATATTCCTTTTGGTTGGATGCCTTCAAATCAAGACACAATGTTCATTTTGTCTTCCTGATTCAATACATTTCTCTCTAAAAGCAGGAGCACCTGAATTTTGCCTTTTAGGTCCCTGGGGGTTTTCTTAAGGGACAATTATTTCTGAAACTACAGGAAGGTAAATCCTGTATTGTCTCACCGAGAACCAGAGTGCTGGACCATTGAAGCACTACATGGATGGCTCAGCAGCCTGGCAGACTCGGTTCATACTCTGTCAGTCTACTTTCCTAAGATTTTAACCCTATGATAGTTCACACAAAAAGACATAAAACCCACATTACAATGTTGACATTCCCTCAATGTATCCTAGTAGCAGAACCACTTTGAATTTGATATTTGACACTAATAGAGGATAAGTCATTCTAATATCGTCAGCATAGGTTGGTGAGCTGGAAATTATTTCTCTTGCAGTGTTGTTTTTCTCTACATCTGTGCACAATTCTGCAACTTCATGTGATTAGGCCAACTTGACGTGTGACTTTACACAGGTTCAAGGTTCTGACTCTGGTCCTTGAGAGCAGAAGACTAAAAAGGAACTTGTTCCCTCTTGTGTAGGGTTTTCTGCAGAGTATTCGCTGCTCTTTCACAATAGGTTCATGCTTTACAGAGAAAGATGAAACCAAGATGAAGGATGTCTCAGTCTTATATATATGATTATTGAGAATTAGATCCATTTTTTCCTGACAAAATTTAGTTTTTGCTCATTACAGAGATTACAGACAAAAAAAAGGTGCATCCATTTCAGGTTTTAAGTTAATCTTCTCACTAATTTTAAAATGTTAAATGGTCTGAGGTATCCATGGTTTGAATATGCCTAGAATGAAAATAAGGTTGGATTCTTTCATAATAGGTTTGCATCCAGTTCACAAGATGTAAGTTCATTTAGTCATCAAAATCCAAAATAAGTATCTTGGAGAGCTTCATTCCTCACTGACTGCCAAGCAAATGTGGCATATATCCTTTCTTGGGCAAACAGATGAATAAACATTTGAATGTGACAATCAGTAGCTGGCAATTTTTACAAATTTTAAATGAGACGGTTTGGTTTCAAAGTGACAGAGGACTCCATCAGAGGAGACAGATATGTTTTGTCTCTATAAAACCTCAGCATGATCTCCCACCAGAGCTATCACTCTGAGATTAAAAAAAAAAAAAACAAAACACAAAACACAAAAACACCTATTTCAAATCTAGGCAGACCTACACTACATCGTGGTCACTGCAGTAATTGTGGTTTATTCCCAAAAAGACTACAGGCTGTATAGACAAAAAGGATAACAAGGAGGTTATTGCCTCCTGCAATTATTCCTCAATTAAGGAAATGAAGGATTAATCCTAGACCACCAAAGTTGATTAATCATTAATTCAGTGGAAGTGTGGGACTAATTGTCTCCGAGGATTGGAGCCAAAGCGGTTTGCTAAAGGTCATCAGGAAGTCTTTGACCAGTCTGTGCAGAAAGAAACTTGGAATATGATAAATATGCATCCAAAAATACAACCAAATGCTGTCTCTGATTTCTGTTTACAGCATTTAGGCATCTTGAGGAGACTACTTCAATGATAACCTCTCTGATACTTTGAATGCAGGAACACAAACAACTGACACAAGCCGTGACTTTGCAACTGCAGTGACTGGTCCTTTAATTGTGGTTAAGTGTCAAGTGAGTACAGGCTAAGCCACCTCACATTCAGTGTGGGTTGAAAACATTCTGACAGGCTCTCACAGCAGAACAGCAGCTGTGGTATAAACTTTCCCTGCAGTAACTTGTTCATGCAGCCAGTCATTCCTTCTGCTAACTTCCAGGGATGAGCAGAAGATATGCCCCATAAGTGAAAAGTGTACATACCCCTCTTTTTATTTTATCCCATTTTTTGTAATAAAGTATAGAATTATTCTTTTTCTTGTCTAGTTTTGAATATAAACTAAGCAGAGTGCAATTCTCTGACAGGAGTTCTGTCACTGCTAAGCTGATTAGAAATTCAAGAGCAGGACAGCTGAGCTCTAGTATAAGTTATCAGTAAAAATCACCACCTGGGAATTACAGTGTATTTCTGAAGAACAAAATCCATTTTAAATCAGAATGAGAGATGTGGGACAGTCAATAAAGCTTGGAAGGTGACTGGGTAGTATTATCAGTTAAATGGATTTTATAAAATACCAATTTTTCAAAGCTTTACTCATTCACATGATATAAGACCAGGCCCTCAGGGATTCTGCATCTCATCAGAAGCAAAACAAGGCAGCAAAGAGAGAGCTGGGCCGTAAATTGTTCCTGATGGCTTGGTTTCTTGAAAGCCTGCAGCAGTGTAATCTCTGAACTTTCAGAGTACTTGATCATGCAGCTGGCATGTCCTAAAAGAGGGTTCCAATAAAATGTCTCTGACATGCATTATCAAGCAGCACAGAAAACTGCTGTATATGCAGAACCCTTGGCATGAATCAAAGCTTTGACAGTGGCATTCAGATGATGAAGAACTTTATGAAATATTTTCTCTCTCCCCACTGTTGTCTGATATCATTGTCACAATTCAGGTCTGGATGTGGGCCAGCTTTGTGCTGCTCCATGAGTGTGTGACCTGCCAGGGAACACGTCAACAGCTCTGTTACAGGAGCAACCCTGATGGCTCCATTCACTGAACAGCACTGGGTGATCCTTTGCCACATGGTGGTGTGGCAATGGCAGAAAGGAAAAAGCTGAGATCAAACTTTCTCTATCCATGTATTTGTTGTAGAACAGCAAGTCCAGTAACTGTTGCTTTCTCCTTATCCTTTGCCTCTGAAATGGACTGCTGTTGTTACCTTGCTGCCATTTAATGCTTACCATGATCTGGGCCATCATTCTGCCTCTTAATAAGAAAGTGTGGTCTTACATAAGTAGCTAGTTTATCAGGCATTAATGATACAAGAAAAATTATTGCAAGTTTACACAGACTTCTTTTTTGAGCTTCTCCCTTCCTAATTTGGAAGAACTAGCTATGTTTGCAAGAGGGAATGAAAGACTCCTAATAAATCTGTTATTTTCTTTGTTCAAATAGCTAGTACACTCAGCAGGACAAGCTAGGGCTGAGGCAATTCCATCTCCACACAAACCACTAAAACCCTTGAAATTCTCCATGGCATCACTTTTAAAATCTCTTGGATCATGTGCTTGCTTGCTTTTGAATCAAAAGGTAAATGACTTTGCAATAAAACACAGAATCATGGAATGGTTTGGGTTGGAAGTGGCCTTTAAGATTATCCAGTTCCAACCCCCCTGCCTTGGAAAGGGACACCTTCCACTAGATCAGGTTGCTCCAAGTCCAACCTGGCCTTGATCATTTCCAGGAGTGGGGTATCCACGACTTATCTGCTTAACTTGTTCCAGTGCCTCGCCCCCCCTCATAGAACAGATTTTCTTCCTAATATCTAATCTAAATCTCTCCTCTTTTACTTTATAGTCATTCCCTCTTGTCCTAGCTCAATGGTCATCCCAAAGCCCCAACTCCAGCAGTGACCTCCTCTACAGTTCCGTACATCTGTTGTCCCACCAATCCCACAGCTCCCCGGACTTCAGCATGTTTGGTTTATCTAATCGTGCCCTCCTCTGGGGACACAGGTGCATCAGTTTTTCATGTGAATTCCCAGACTCTGAAAGCTGCCATACCAGAATGCGGCACTGACTTAGAAAAGATCACTTTATATGATAGACAACGTATGCTGTGGGGTGTTCCTATTCACGGGGTAACTTCTGGTTTTACCCAAGGACCCTGTAAGCTGGTGATCACTTCAGACGAAGGAACCCAGGACTTCACCTTATAAACTTCTCAGCTGTGAGACTTTGGGTGTCTTTGAGGATTCATCTCCTGAACTTGCTGTATTTGCCTTCTTGGCTGCTTAGAGGCCTAATGTGGAGGGAGGTGCAGGGTACCCTGACCCTCTCACATGTACAGCACAAAGGCCAACACACTATTGGAAGGAAGGGTAGATGCCAAGAACACTTGCCTCCTCTGAGATCAAGGAGGGTGTTCAATCTAATTTGCATACTATCTGGATGATTTAGACTCATAGAAGGGGTGAGGTCTGCTCTGTGAAGTACTTGTACGTAGCAATCAAGGTGATGGAGTTGTTGGGTAAAATGTAGCATGGGTTCCTATCTCTAATGGTGGAGAAAGACTGGAGCTCAACCAGTCTTTCCCCATACACTAACTCCTAGGTTTTGCAGATTGCTCTTTGGAAATGACCCAGAACATGCCTATGCTTTTAAGCAGAAAACAGAAGGAAGTGCTGGATGCTCTCCTGCATTTATGTTCCACCACATCACTAACAATGGTGTTAGCAGACTCCTGCTTCATGTACTCCATTTCTTAACTCTTCAAACTGTCTGCCTCGGCTCCCATTTTACAAGCTCGGACTCTTTTGCCAAGGCTGGATATCTACTTCTTATTGTAATATCTATCTGAAAGGCGTATCAGCAGGTCTTGTGGATCTTTCTCAAATTCACTTAAACTCAGAAGTCTCATCAGCTTCAGTCACGGCATTAATCAACTTCAGTCCAAACTTCCTGTAGTAGTTAGATTCCTGATTTCCAGTAATCTAAATATAAGACAGGCACATAACTGCTACAGGAACCTGTATCGCAGGGTCCTTCAAAATGCCTGTTCCCCAGCTTTTGAATACATTAGCCAATACTATGATCCCATGATGAGACTCTTACTTTCTTACCCTTAGTCACCTCTCCTGGGATTGGTGCCAGCTGCATCTGCAAGAGAATTATGAGTCAATCATGAGTCATGACAAACCAAATGCTGTGCACAATTAATTGCCATTACACGGTACAACTTATCGTTTTAGAGATGCTGATCCTGTTAAGGTTACAGTGACTTATAAGTAATTACGATTCCTGGAATATATCTCATGTTTTCTGAATTGACACACTCAGATCACAAAATCACAGAATCACAGAACTGTCAAGAGTGGAAGAGACCTTCAAGATCATCTGAGTTGAATAGTCAAACTACCACCAGTATATTAACCCCTAAACTAGATCCCAAAGCACCCCATCCAGAGACATTTGCAACATTTCCAGAGACGATGACTCTACCACCTCCCTCGCCGAACCATTCTTTCAGTGGGAAAAGAAAATTATAATATCTAATATGAACCTCTGGTACAACTTAAGGCCATTTCCTCCCATCCTTTCACTTGAATGGTAGAGTCTTACCAGCACAGGCCATTCAAAAATATGTGCATATTTACATTCTCATGCAGGAAAATCTGGTGCTACAAGCCAAACAGGAATCTGCAGTTTATAGTACACACTTGTAATTCCAATATCAACAGCTGAACACAGAATGGTTATTCTGGAATTTTCATAAGTTATGCTCATTCTTACAAGTTGCTCTTAGAGACTCTAGACACTGTTAATATGTACTGTAACTAATAATAATAGGTCAATGATATAGGATAGTGTTTATATAGAAATGTTCTTTTGGATACCAGTATTATTTGCCATATAGTTCTAGAGAAACATAGAATGGCTTGTGTTGAACTCTTCCAGGGCTAGTCCATCCACAACCTCACTTAGCAACCTGTTCCAGTGCCTCACTAGCCTCACAGTAAAGAATTTCTTCCTAGCATCTAATGTAAATGTGTCCTCTTTTACTTTAAAAATGTTCTTCCTTGTCCCATCAATCTGCCTGTGTGAAAAGTTCACATTTCTCTTCTTTATAAACTCCCATTAAGTACTGGAAGTCTATTATAATGTCTCCCCAGAGCCTTCTTCAGGCACACTCTCAGCCTATTATGTTTAAGTTTTTCAGGTGAGACAACACCAACTGTAAATTAAAATGTTTTGCCTACTGGCTGGATATGACTTCACTACAGACCCTCAGGTCTTAAGGTACCCCTTATGAAATGTGACATTTGGGGAAGGGGGTTGTCCCACCTTAAAGTTATGTCTTTGCTTTTAAGCTCTCAGTAGACTTTCCTGTAACAATGATAACTTCTTAAAATAGTTTTAGTGAAAGAAAATCTTCTCATGCTACAGTTTACAAACACAATAGACTTCAAGACCAAAAGACGACAGAAGGTCCAATACCCTCATCTAAAATCTTTCTGTATTAGATATGGCATCAAAAACTACAAACCCCGTCAGGTCCACTTGTCCATCTTTTATTCCAAAACATTTCACAGACTGCTTCACACAAATGTGTTTCTGATGGCAAGAACAGCAATCTCCAAAAAGGGATGGCCAAGTATTAAAATTCCATGACAAATGCATCCAGCATCTGCTACAGATATGATGCCATGCATTTCTTATTGCATATAGAAATAGGCAAGGCGTACTGCTTCAGTACTTTGTTGGTATTTGGTTCTTGAAGGCATCTGTCTCAGAAATCTGTTACAAACAGTACCCTGGAGTCTTTTATCTGATTCTATGAACTATGAGAAAAGATGGCCTTGTACTGCTATTTCCACTTTTTTCTTGGTTTTCCACTGATTTTTTCCAAATCAGTTCTTCATGGGAAGATCAAGTCCAAGACTTATGTGGAGTTATGCCAACAGAGAATTTGGCTCCAGATTTCTTTTTGTGTATGATGAATTGACAGTCTTGTACCTGCAGCCAAAGGGAGCAGATGGAAGAAATTATAGTAACAATTTTGTTCTTTGTATGCTTCAAAAACTGCAAAATCTTGCAAGGAAGTTTTTTTTAAAAATTATTTTATATATCAGATGAAGGTATTAAAAAGCCAGAAGTGCCCATTTGAGCAATTTCCCAGTACCTCTTTCATAACAGCCCTTGCATTTGTTGTTACTGTTCCTCTCCAGTTTCTGGGAAAAAAAAAAAAAAAAAAAAAGTATAGATACTGACTTTCTGTTTTCCTTTTTTTTTTAACTACAGTGAACTCCACTGATTACTCTGATTATGGTTAATGCAGGACCCCTGGGATTCAATCAGGTCTCCTGCTGTGGATCTGGAGCTGCGGACTCAAGCCTGGTTTACAGACACAAGCCTGGAGCTTATTCCTTGCTGATCCAGCAGTAAATGGATATGGAATCATAACCAGACAAGCTGCAAGCTACTGTCTACAATAATCCCCATGCCCTTTCCAAACTAACACAGCAGCCTTGTCAAGATACTTGTCTCATAAACTTCAGATACACTAGGATATTTAGGTATCAGTCTGAATGAAATCTCTGACAAATGTTACTATGTAAGAGTCAGCTTGAGAAGAAACTGTACTATGATCAGGAGAAATATTTTCCTCATGTTATTTAGGAATATGAAGTTGGCCAGAAGAGTCAGAAGGATCCAGGATTCTGCCTTCCAAAGGCGTTACTGTACTATTTGTCACAGGTAGCACTGGATATGTGGCACATCCGGCCTCAGTAGCTATGCTGCTCTTGGCAATAAGAGTCCTTTTCCCAGAAGCATGGATCATAAGTAGTTGCCAATATCCAACAATTGGTAATGGGACTGGTGCTTTTGGAAATCACAGATAGGCAAGGTCCTAGCAAACCCCAGCGCCTCCCTTCTTTATTCCCTTTTCTCCCATTCACTGACAAAAGCACCATCCAGTGGAGTGGAGCAACATTTTAGTCAATCCTGTGCTCATGACAGCACAAACTTCAAAGGTGCCAGGAACAGATGGCAATATCCTCTAGTTAAGGGATGTTTGGTGAAACACTTTATAGAGCAGATTGTGGCACAGAATTCAGTAAGGCCAGTTTTCTCTTGAGAGGAAAAAAA